>JAPYYV010010399.1:0-14826 GCA_030522625.1 Copidosoma aretas
TGCCATATACGAATTTTAGGGCTATACCAGATGTTGCATCAATAATACAAGGAAGATTATCTGAATAACGATTCCATAATCGTACTTGGAAATTCGAGAAAACGTAAATAAAAAATGGTGTCGGTCCAATATTTTGAATGACGTTGACTCCTTTTAAGCTTTCTTGGAGCTTTACCAAGGCATTCATGGGATTATTATCCAAACACACAAGTGGCGTGCTAACTTCCTGTGTAGTTAGCAGTACACATGATTATCTAAAAAAAATACACAACTGCAAATTCTGTCTTAGGTTATTGGAAGAAGTGCAAAAAAACTGCAAATTCAAAGTCCATGCAGAATTTTGCAGTTGGCTTTGTCCTTAGCGCAGACGCGAGTGGCGTGCTAACTTCCTGTGAAGTGAGCAGTGCACATGATGATTAAAAAAAAAATGAACAACTGTGAATTCGGCATGGGGCTATTGGAAAAAGTGCAAAAAAATTGAAAATTCCAAGCCTATGCAGAATTTTGCAGTCAGCTTTGTTCTTAGCGTAGACGCCAGTGGCGTGCTAACTTCCTGTGTAGTTAGCAGTGCACACGATTATTTAAAAAAAATATACAATTGCAAATTAGGCATAGGGCTAATTGAAGAAGTGCAAAAAAAACGCGAGTGGCGTGCTAACTTCCTGTAAAGTTATCAGTGCACATGATTAGTTTAAAAAAATAAACAACTGCAACTTCCGCATAGGGCTATTGGAAAAAGTGCAAAAAACTGCAAATTCCTAGCCCATGCAGAATTTTACAGTCGGCTTTGTTTTTAGCGTAGACACGAGTGGCGTGCTAACTTCCTGTGTGGTTAGCAGTGCACACGATTATTTAAAAAAAATATACAATTGCAAATTAGGCATAGGGCTAATTGAAGAAGTGCAAAAAAACTGCAAATTCCTAGCCTGTGGCTAATTGAAGAAGTGCAAAAAAACTGCAAATTCCTAGCCTGTGCAAAATTTTTCAGTCGGCTATGTTCTTAGCGTAGACGCCAGTGGCGTGCTAAATTCCTGTGTAGTTAGCAGTGCACACGATTATTTAAAAAAAATACACAATTGCAAATCAGGCATAGGGCTATTGGAAAAAGTGCAAAAAAACTGCAAATTCCTAGCCCATGCAGAATTTTACAGTCGGCTTTGTTTTTAGCGTAGACACGAGTGGCGTGCTAACTTCCTGTGAAGTTAGCAGTGCACTGGCTTTTATTGTTTATTTAACAAACTGCAAAATCGGGATTTAAACTGGAAAATCAATGCAAAAAAACTGCAAATTCCTGTACTAGTTAGAAAGCAGTATTTCAAAAGTGGCAAGCCAACTTTACAGACGTTTTATTAGCTTGCTGCAATTTTCCCACACTTCCAACAGAAGATGGCCTCAGGACATTCTTGCCGTCAACGGCCTGGTTGTTTACAAATATAACAACCGTTCACGTTATCGTTCTCCATGTCATTTCTGTTGTCTGTGTTTTTACTGAGACCCTCGCCTGATGTCGTCTGATTCTGTGGTTTTAAAAATTTTTGTTGATACCTTTGGTCTTTTGGATTTTGGGATGGGTTAAGCGCGCTAAGCGCCTCTGTGTTATTATTTTTGATTTCAATCGCTGATACTTTTTTCCACTACTTAAATTTTTAGGCTGGTAAGCTGCTGTAGGAAAAAATGATTCTTTTGGACCTGGAGGCGGCCTATAGTCCTTGTCTTGACTCCTGACCATTTCATAATTTGTTCCTAATATTACTAAATCATTAAAGTTTAGTATTTGTGCTCGCTGAATTCTGGATCTGTAGGCAGGGTGTAAATTTCTTTAGGCTCTGTTTATTTGTTCTTGCAACGATAACGGGGGTTGGGGCTGATCCATCAATGTCCTGATTTTCGAAAGATAAGTAGTGATGTCCTCATAAGGACCTTGCGCTCTGCGTTCAATCTATTGTACTAATTGTTCTATTAATCCACTAACGCTAAATTGCAACTGAAACGATAGCGACAAGTCATAAATCGACTACCACAAAAAGTTTTCCCTTCCAAACCAGTGATTGGCATCAGCGTCCATCACCACCGGTAACGCCTTGACAAGACCGTCAAGCATCAGATTATAGGTTAACATGCACTCTCCCAATTTCGTCCAAAATTCCTCCAGATCCCCTCTTGCCCTTCCCTTAAATTCCACCCTCCACCGATTAAGGATGTCAAACGTGCGTAGTTTCCTTCTAAAATCATACGAATCTAGGGAGAAAAGTCCCAGAGGTATACGATTTAGCCACACTGGTGGTTGGTAAAATTGTGTGATAGGAGAAAATTGTTCATTTATCGCCTGAGAAGGGGGCCACGTAGTGCAAAGTGGTGGATTTATTTGTACCTGCAGAATATGCATTTGAATAGGCGTTTAAATTAATTACATCTGGGTTTCTCGCTTCCTGTCTATTGTTAATATTTGGAAATATATTACTGGAGTCTCTCGTTGACTGACGTGGATACGGGTATGAAATATTTTGATTTTTCATACGGTTAAAGTTTAAAAATGGATTATGACTTAAAAAATTATCTTGTGCATGTGCCTGCAGGTTTAAGTACATCGTATTGGATTGACCGGTCATGTTATTCTGCCCCCCTGACTGAGTCTTATTTCCCCCTCAGACCTTGAGCGTGCGTATTATCCAACACATCTTGTGCTTGTAATCCTGTTGGAATTTGTATGTTTGTGTTTACTGGATTATCTGGATGTACTGTCGTGTTACTTGGTTACTACTTGATTGATTATGTACAGGTAAGGTACCGTTAAATAAGCAAGTGTTGGTAGCCGCATTTGTAAATGCCGGCCGCGAGTTCGCAAAAGAAAAGTTGTAAATTTGTGGTCGTATTAGTAGTAATGTTTTAGTTCATGAAATTAACGCGCCTTGTGTGTAAATTAAAATGTATGCTCGTTTGTGTATAGTTAAGGTTCGCTGGTGCGCGCAGTGGGGCCGATCGTCAAAAAGCTGGCCAAAATTCGAAAAAAAAATATTTTAGCTGAGTCTTTTTTTTACTATGGGTTGGCTACACTAATACCCTAAATGTCAGAAAATACCTATGAAAGAATCGTAGACCGATTTGTTACTCTATAGTGTCAGTTGCAGTATACCTCTTCTCAAGGTACAATGCTTTATTCGGTTAGTTGAAAAAAAGCTGTTGTACAAAAAAAAGTGCAGAAGTCTAAAAACATCACAGATCGATATCAAACAAAATGGAATCAACTCCTGGTGGTGAGTGCAACACAATTATGCTTGCAAAAGATGAATTTATTCAGTGAATTTTTATTAAAAACCGGTGATTATTAATGTTTTTTGAAACTTTAATAATAATAAAAAAAGGTTTATAATAAAAAAGTTATAGTGCTCTGTCGTGTTCAATGATTTAACGCATACCAGGTGTTAGTTAAACATACAAGCTATAAAAATAAAAAAATAAAACAGCTGCCCATAGCTGCCCCTCGACTTTTTATAATAATTTTTTTATTAAAAACTGGTTTGATCGTTATACGAGACAAGAATACGATGAGTCAATAACAAGGTGTTTCATTAATTTTTTTTATCTAAACCTAGCGTTACAACAATGAAATGTACTCGAACGATGTAAAACATATTTTATAAAACAAGAAGACAAAAGAGTGAATGAGAGGGAACGTGAGAGAGAAAGAGAGAGAGAGAGATCGAAGTTCACGAGCCCAACGATGTGGTTTCTTAGATGTTGAACTCTTGACTCGTGGCTCATTGCTCGGTATGTCTGCATGAATATTTTTATACACAGCGTTTTGTTTTGTTTGTAAACAAAAATATGTAAACATTCTATGCCACGAGTCAAGAGCTTTACATCCAAGAGGCTTATTCTTAAGCTCTCTTAAGGTAGAAAATCAGTACCTACTAACTACTTGGACTATTCTTGAATTTAAAATATTGATACCTAAAATTTTTTGATCTCATTAAAAAATTTTTAAAGTTAGGGTGTCGAGATAAGTTTGAAAATTTTTTAATTTTTTTAGGTTCCAGTGAATCTGGTTCCAGTGCATCTAATTCTAATGGCCTATCAAGAAAAGAGATTTATGAAACTGTTCAATCAAATTTAAATCAAGACATATCAAATGTTTTCTCAAAAATTGAAAATCTTATGGTTGATTAATTACAGTCACCCTATACTTTATCAGATAAAATCAAGTCTGTTATAAGAAAGTTCATGTTTGAACTAAAAGAGAGATGGCAAAAAAGCAAAAGGATGGAGGTTAGATTTTTCAACAGCAATAAAGATTGGCTGGATGACATTCTGATTTAAAAAAATGTAGAGACAGAGAATTCTGGTAGCAAAAAAGGTAGACCAATTCGTTAAATTGTACCCGTGGTATCATATGCCAACAATAGTACATAAATTATTAATGCATGGTTCTGCCATAATATCCCAAGCGCTTATACTTATTGGACAAATGTCAGAGGAAGCTCAGGAGTCGTGCAACAAATTTTTCAAAAAGTTTTGCGAAAATTTTTCGCGCAAATGTTTACGAGAGAAAACAACGGAAGATATTTTTAATCGGTTTCTAGTTTCATCGGATCCCTATATTTCAAGTTGCCCAATAAGCCGCTAAAATCATTATCAGCAGATGTTGTTAAACTTTTGTTGCCTTCACCAGTAACTCAAGATAACGATGATACTTCACAAGACAATATTCCATCTGCTTCGGAATACTTTACTACAGACTACAATGATTTAACTGAAAATTCATCTGATGATAAAATGAACTTTTTTTGTGAAAATTTAATTTGTTTTATCTTACATTAAATAAATAATTTTTATGATTTTTTAAAATCTTACGTTATTTATACTTCCCATAATCCTAATTAATATCTGCCGTGATAGATGATCATTCTTAGTTTATATAAATAGGTGAAGGGGGTAGATTGTTGTATATTTGACATGAAATTCGTCATCAGCAACCTCAAAAACCATAAAAATGATATATAATTTGATTAGGTTATAGAACATCCGGTATTTTATGCAAGGGGGTGGTCAACAAAGAGTGAAGGGGGTAGATTGTTGTATATTTGATATAAAATTCGTAATCAGCGACCTCGAATGCCTTAAAAATGATATAAAACTTGATTAGGTTATAGAACATGCGGTATTTTATGCAAGAGGGTGGTCAATAAGGAGTAAAGGGGGTAGATTGTTGTATGTTTGACATGAAATTCGTAATCAGCGACCCCAAAAACCTTGAATATGATGCGAGACTCAAGTACGATGTAAAATATAGGATATTTCATGCAAGGGGGTGGTGAATTAGGGGTAAAGGGGGTGACATTTAGTAAGTTTAACATTAAATTCGTAATCAGCGACCTCATAAACCCCCGGGTAAGAAATTTCAGATCAATCACTTGATTTTTCGATTTTTGGCCAGCTTTTTGGGATTTGGCCCCACTGTGGTGCGTGGTAAATTTCCGCTTCTGTTTGTATAATGTGCCGTATTGGACTATCAAGATTATGTGTACTTTAAGTGTCGAATATTAGTAATGATGGTTTACTTGATTGCTTGTGTTCTGACGTTATCTCAGTTTCATTATTTATTGGGAATATATTAGTAATTTATTTTCAATAAGATCAAGTGGGTTATTAGAGGGTGCCAGAGTATTATTTATAGTAGGCAACATCTTATAAGTCTGTGCATCCCACTCGCAAACGTCGTTTCCATAATTTTGAATCATTAAAAACCTTATTAACCGACGGCAGATATTCGGACTCAGACGACAACGACAACGGCAGCTCAAGCGACCGCAAACGCGAAAGAGGGTCTGACAACGTCTGCAGCGTCGTACAACGGGGCCTCGCACTGCGCTCTGTTGGCCGCGCGTCTATCCTTGTCTCGTGCGTGTGGCTCTGTGCAGACGCTGCAGTGTACTTTGCCGTGTCTTGAGGGACGAATCAGTGCTCTCGACTGCGGCAGAAAACTGAATAACTGACCGTCAGATTACCGCCCAGAAAAAACAGGCACCAGCGGCCAATTCAAATATACCAAAACTAAATAACTTAATCTTAGGCCATTAATCCCAATGACCCAGTACTCCAAGCGACTTTAACTGAATAACCCTACGTATTAGAGGTGAATAAATGATTAAACTTTCAAACAATAAATAAATTATCAATAACTTATTTATTAATAAATAAATAACCTGAATCCCAATAACCTAGTACTCCAAGTGACTTGAACCAAATAACCGTACGTATAAGACGTAAATATATCAATTAACTATCAAGCGATAAATAAAATATGAATAAATTATTTGATAATGCCAGTTAACCCGGAGCGCTGAGAATTCTCGAGTTTAAATTAATAACATTATTATTGATAACCTAAGAACAAATACCAGATGACCTAGAGCGCTGACGTTCCTCTGATTATAATAAGTAACATTATTATTAATACCATGATAATTATTACCAGGTGACCGAGAGCGATGCCTTTTCTTGCGCTTTAATAAATAACATAATTATTAATAACTTAATAATAAATACCAGGTAACCCGGAGCGTTGACTTTCCTCTGATTTTAATAAGTAACATTATTATTAATAACATAATAATTATTACCATGTGTCCCAGAGAGATAAGTTTCTTGCGTTTTAATTGATAATATTACTATTAATAACATAAGAACTAAAACCCAGTGACCCAGAGCGCTGCCTTTTCTTACGCTTTAATTAATAGCATAATTATTAATCACCTAAGAAAAAAATACCAGGTGATCCAAAGCGCTGACTTTCCTCTGATTTTAATAAGTGACATTACTATTATTAACATAATAATTATTACCAGGTGACCCAGAGCGTTGCCTTTGCTTGGGCTTTAATTAATAACATAATCATTAATAACCTCAGAATAAATACCAGGTAACCCACAGCGTTGACTTTTCTCAGATTTAAATTAGTAACATTATTATTAATACTATAATAATTATTACCAGGTGACACAGAGCGCTGCCTTTTCTTGGGCTTTAATTAATAACATAATCATTAATAACCTCAGAATGAATCCCAGGTAACCCAGAGCGATGACTTTGCTCTGATTTTAATAAGTAACGTTATCATTAATAACATAATAATTATTACCAGGTATCCCAGAGAGCTTAGTTTTCTTGCGTTTTAATTGACAACATTACTATTAATAACATAAAAACTTATACCAAATAAACAGAGCCCCGACTTCCCTTGCGTTATGAATGATAACCAACAAGGGTATCGACAGTGGTGTGGTAGCGGTGGAAAGCTGCACACCGCGAATTTTTCAGGTATAAAATTCCACACTTCGGATGTTGGAAACAATAGTTTTGTTCAAAGTTTGGCCTCAGGCGGGAAGAAGTGCAACTCATACAATCCAGCGATAAAAAGACAGCCCATAAATTCCATCGAAAACGAGTATATCTCGTAAGCTCAAACGAAAACAAGTAGAACCTGCTGAGCCCAAGCGAAAATAAGTACATCTTTTTACGCTTAAGCGAAAAGATGTGCAAATCGCTGTGCCAAAAGGATAACAAGTACAACTTGCTGGACACAAGCGAAAAAACGTACAACTCAATACAATAATAAATAATAGTAAAGCACTTTACCAGACAACTTAGTGCTCTTACTTGCCGGTTTATTGATTATTAGATCATTTGTTTATAACAAAATAGCCTTACACCAGACAATCCAATGCACTTCGAATTTTCAGTAAATTTAATAAATAATATTGTAAATTATTATACAACCGCAATCACCACACAACGCAAGGTGCTACATCTATTATATCTTTTTGAAAATAATGCTTTTACTTAGAACAAGTTTTTTTTTAGCCTCTTTGTATATTTGATACGAATCTTTTTAGTCATACTGTTTGAACTAAAGAGTTATTTGCGTTCAACAATGAGACAAAGTAGGTTAAATGCCATTAGTCTAATACAAATTAACAGTAATATTATCGACTCTTTAGCTATGGATAAAGTGATAGTTAAGTCAATTGAAAAAAAATATACGAGAACATCGCTTTTTTATGCAAAAAAACTTTACTAACTTACAGTATATAATGCAACTATTAATTATACTATTTTTATTACTCATTATTGACTTTTACTTCATTATTTCGGCTCAAAAATTTCCGAACCTCCCATTTTTTTAGCGCTCCATACCTAGGAAAATGACTTTGCGCCGACCCTTATAACCTAAGAACTTATATCAGATGACCCGAAGCTCTTATTTAATTGCGTTTGAATTAACTACATTATTGAAGTTAGCTAATCTAGGAAAACGCCGCAACTTCTGTGTGGTATCTGCGCTCGTTACAATTTGGTTTTTACGGAGCTTGTGCAGCACATCGTTACTGTCGCAAACAACAAACGTTGACGACGACAATTGTTTAACAACCTCCCACCTACATCTTTTTCCGATCTTACGGTATAGTCGTTTAAGTACACCTCAATGCCCTCATTTTAAATTCATCTGCCGATTTCCGCCGAGAGAAACTATTTGCGCCCTTTGTTTTTGTTGTACGTGCGCGATCACATCAGGTTCAAGCATATAAAGTCGTGTCCGCATCTCCTGTTTGAACATAAGTTGGTAAGGACTCTTGCCCGTCATGCAATGCTCTATGCAACGATAGTCAAATAGGAATTTACTGATAGCATTTTCGAGAGTATCCTCCTTTAACTATCTTATTAATCTTGTCCTAAAACGTATCAACAAAGTTTTTGGCTGCTCCGTTGGTCGTAGGGTAATACGGCGGTAAAAAGGTCTGATCTATGCTATTGGCTTTTAAACAATCTTAAAATTTATTGGCTCGGAACTGAGGGCCACCATTAGTCACTCCATAAAGAGGTGATCCGTAACGTACAAGCAACATTATTAATTGATGATAAAATTTACACTCCTCCTAACACGAAACTTGCTCTTACTGTCCAAATCAAATTATTAATGAAAATGCAACAGTGGTTGTTGAGAGCAGGACTATTTATGTTGGCGTGAAGTACTTATTGTCAGAGATATGTGTTTAAAATGTTATTAGCACACACATAGGTCGCCTGTGCTTTTGCAGTGAATGCGGTGCAACCATTTATCCACTGTATACTTTCACGAATATAAGATGTCCCTGAGGATGGCGATGGTATATTGCCAAAATATTGGACGTATGTAATTTGTTTTCAATAAATAGTCCTGCTCTCAACAACTACTGTTGCATTTTCATTAATTATAACATTTTTAATTCTTCTATCACTTTGTACGCTTTTGTGTTATTTTTAAAGTTGAACTCATCTGGCCATTTTGAGTAAGCATCGATTATTACCATGTAAATATTTCCAAACAAGGGCCAAAAACAACGCAATGTATGCGGCTCCATGCACGATCCAACCAAAGTTACGCAGTTATAGGAGAATTTTTGGGTTTTATTCTTTTAGATAAACAGACATTACAGCTATTTACGATGAATTAAATATCGTTATCTATGCCTAGCCACCACACATAGGAGCGAGCAAACATTCCGATTTTTACAATGCTTAAATGTGACGCGTGTACTTCTCTTAAAATTAGTGGCTGCATTCTGCTGGCAATAACACCCCGAAGTCCCCAAAACAAGCAATTTTGTTGACTGAAAATTCAAGTTTTTTTTTATGAAGTTATCTTAGATCTCCTGATAAATTTTTTTATTCTGGCCATTCGCTAAGTGTGAATTTATTTACTTGTTTTGGATTTTCTTCTTTTAAACTTTCTTCTGCAATCATTTTACTGTCAAATGATTTGATTCCTTCTTAAAAAAAAATACGTTGGAAAAATCCGGTCTAAATCCGACATACATACATCTTGGAGTGGTAATCTAGGCGTCGCAATTGGAATTCGATTTAGAGCTAATGTGTTTATTTATAAAACGAGAACCCGAAAGATACTACGCCCATTTTTTCAATCTATTATCAGCCGTTCCTAGAATGCCTTTCTAGGTCCTAAAATTAATTTTAATGGCTGGTTGTCTGTCCGTAAAATAATTTTTTGCCAAAAACAAAATCTCGAAAACACTCAAACGCGAAAACTATCGCCATGGCTTCTTTATCTGGAATTGTTCGATTTAGTTCTTTCTTTTGAATCGTACGTGAAGCATAAGCTATTGACTTTTATGTGCCGTCCCTAAATTTATGCGAAAGTATTACGGCTAATCCGTGGTGCGATGCATCACACGACAACGCAATTTGCTCTTTTGGGTCGTAATGAGCTAAAACCCGTAGGGGAATCAATTTTTTTATTGCCTAATTAAAAGCATTCTCGGAATCAATTGTCCATTAAAATTTTTTCGCGTTTATTAAATTATACAATGATTTTAAGATCTCCGAACGATTGTCCAAAAACCTTGCGTAAAATGTTACCAATCCTAAAAACGACTTAACTTCCTTTCCTTTTTCGGCATTGGGGCATTTACCATCGCTTCTACTTTTGACTTTGCTTTGTGCAAACCGTTGCTGTCTATAACAAAATCAAGAACTTCTATGTTTTCTTGCAAAAATTTGCACTTTTCTTCATTTACAATTAAACCGCATTCTTGCAGTCGCTCACAGACCTTTTCTAGATTTTGTATGTGTGCTTCCAGGGTGGGTCCTGTTACATATATATTATCTAAATAGTCAGCCCGCTCCTTCTATACCTGCCAGGCACTTGTCCATTTCCTCTGAATATCAGAAGGCGCTACCGAAATGCCCTCAAATATGTTTTTGTATCGAAATAAACCCTTATGAGTCATGGTCCTTGATTATTTTCAGCAGCTTTCTTCGACGCTAAACTGCATGTAAGCGGGCTTTAAATCTAGCTCCGAGAACTTTTGACCCTCTTGAAGCACACTAAAAATCTCATCAATTGTGTGAAGTGGATATTTATCCATTGTGATGTATGGGTTAATCGTCATTTTAAAATCGCCACATATACGTATTTTACCATTACTATTAAATATCGGCACCATCGGAGTGGCCCATTCGCTAATCTCAACGGGATCCACATGTCCTAACGATACTAATCTATTGATTTCGTCTTCAATCAAAGATTTAATGGCATAAGTCACGTGCCTGCACTTTAGCGCTATTGGTTTAACATCGCCTTTAGCAACAATTTTCGAGTAGCTTTTATTATAACAAGCTACAAGGTCACTGAATAATGTAGACTATTTTTCCGTCAGATAGACTAAAAATTTATTTGACTCACTTTTATTTATCATATTGTTGTTGTTGTTTCGAATGGAAAGTTTTAATGGACAACACTCGAATGATTTAAGCCATCGTGGACCTATTAGAGCTGGCCCTGAGCCCGAAAATACAGAACATTCTAATACGCGAAGTTTTCCTTGGAATTTTACTACAACATTTAATAATTTACTTGAAGGCCTCATTGAATTTCCTTTGTAGCCCTCCAACACTCTATTCGTTTTTATTATTATTGCATCTTCAAACTTTTCTCACAAAATCTTTTCCGAAATAACTGTCGCATACGTACCCGTATCTACTTCCACTTCTAAATTTACACCGTTCACATTCACGCTGACATACATCGGTTCACCGCCGCGATCTCCACTTACAAACATTCCTTCATACTTACTTGCGTCTTTATTCTTAATGGAAAAAAAATCCTTGTGATGAAAAAATCCCAGTTATTAAGAGCGCTGCCTTTTCTTGCGCTTTAATTAATAGCATACTTATTAATAACCTAAGAAAAAATACCAGCTGACCCAGAGCGCTGACTTTTCTCGCGTTGGAAATCAACAGTATCATTAATAATAACATAAGACGGAATACCAGGTGACCCAGAGTCCTGACTTTTCCTGCGTTTTAATTAATAACATCATTATTAATAACATAATAACTAATACCAGATGACCCAGAGCGTTGACTTTTCTTGCGTTTTGATTGTTAACATTATCATTAGTAACATAAGAACTAATACCAGTTAAACCGGAGCGCTGCCTTTTCTTGCGTTTCGATTATAAACATTATAAATAACGTAAGAACTAATACCAGTTAACCCAGAGCCCTGACCAAAAAAAAATTTGTTTTTTTTTTTACTTCTACCGATCCAAATTTACAGCGTTTTAAAGAAGAGTCCCAAAAATTGCTGAAAATGAGATTTTGTTGACAATTGTCGGAATTTCGCGATTTATCTTTAAATCGCTATAACTTCCGATTGAAAGCATGAAAATCAATTAATCTTTTTTCATTCGATAGTGCTACACTTTGGCTTTCATTTAAGCCAAAGTAAAATCATCTAACATAGTATGCCTCTTTGCATTAACTAGCATCGAGAGTGATATTGTAATGATATTTGAATGTGGTCGATAGATAGAGGAAAGCCCAAAGTTTATTATGCGTACCCACAGTTGAGGTGTGTAAGCTCCATGTTTGCCTAATGATGGTCGAAAGGTGAAAAAACCTAAAAGCAACACTGGACGGAAATGACAATTTGACCATTTTTTCGCAAATTTGACCCCCAAAACTTCTTCATATTCCGTCTTATGTTATTATTAATGATACTGTTAATTTCCAACGCGAGAAAAGTCAGCGCTCTGGGTCACCTGGTGTAAGTTCTCATATTCTTAATGATAATGTTATTGATTAAAACGCAAGAAAAGTCAGCGCTCCGGGTCACCGGGTTTTAGTTCCTATGTTGATAATAATAATGTTATTAATTAAAACGCAAGAAAACTTAGTTGTCTGGATTACCTGGTAATAATTATTATGTTATTAATATTAATTTTATTAATTAAAACGCAATAAAAGTCAGCGCTCTGGGTTAACTGGTATAAGTTCTCATATTATTTATGATAATGTTATTAATTAAAACGCTGGAAAACTCAGTGCTTTGGGTTACCTGGTAATACTCATTATGTTATTAATAATAACGTTACTTATTAAAATCAGAGGAAAGCCAGCGCTCTGGGTCACCTAGTATTTTTTCTTAGGTTATTAATAATTATTTTATTAATTTAAACGCGAGAATTCTTAGCGCTCCGAGTTAACTGGTATCATTAAATAATTTATTGATATTTTATTTATTGCTTGATGGTTAATTATTATATTAACCTCTTATAAGTAGGGTTATTCGGTTAAAATCGCTTAGAGTACTGGGTCATTGGGATTAATGGCCTAGGATCAAGTTATTTAGTTTTGGTATATTTGAATTTGCCGCTGGCACCTGTTTCCTCTGGTTGGTAATGTGACGGTCAGGTATACAGTTTTCTGCCGCTGTCGAGAGCACTGGGACGAGCTATTACGTCTCAACGTAGCACCTATGGCAGTGCATGACTGTGCTGGTGTGCTGTCGCAGCCGTGGCACTCATACGACGTCTATGTGCCATGCGTGTGAGCCAACCTTACCACTGTAGAGAATTAGTACATGGGGGGCATATCGGAGCTAGGCAGTGCGCGCTATCAATTCGGTATTTTAATTGAACTCTATGGTATGCAAGCCGCGCGCAAAGGTACCAGCTAGCTAGGAGACCCTCTTTTTGTCGTCGTAAATACTTTGGTTTCGTGACGCGGTGAAACGCGTATCTGAATCAAGTATATGCAGATTTATAGAGAAAGAAACACCTTTAGAATTTTTTTACACGTAAAAAACGGGTGAAAATTATACTCTTAGTGCTTCTAAGAGTCGGCTTGGGAATAGTCTAATTAAAAATAAAGCGCTGTTGAATGCTTAAAAATTATTTTAAATGACTCTTCATCATATTTTGAACAAGTAATCAGATGTATAAAGAATGAACACATCTAGAATTTTCTTCATACGTAAAAACTAGCCAAAATCTCTCTTAGTGCTTCTTAAGAGTCGGCGTGGGCATGTAGTCTAATTAAGAGTTAAGTCCTGTCCGATTCTTCAAAATAATTTTAAATGATTCTTTATCATATTATGAATAAGTATACCGCTCTATATAGTGTAAAGTATGAACATCTTTAGAATCGTTTTTAGACGCAAAAAACGCGTAAGGGATCGGGGGACCCCCGACAGAAGCGAAGTTGCTGTATATATATGTGGCAACGAACATTATCTGACATCAATGTTTCCAGTAAAGTAAGCGGACACACACATGTACATGCCAAAGCACACACACACACACACACACACACACACACACACACGCGCGCGCGCGCACCACACACACACACACACATATATATATATATATACTAGTGGGGCTTCGCCACCCTGCGCGCCTCGCGCGCCAACCCCCCACTGTATATATTTTCGTTTCCTTGTAGGGCTACCAACAGAGGGATACGTTGCGAATTGTAATAAGTTATTTTGTAAAATTGACTAATATTTTTACTTTCTCATTAATAGTGGATTCTTATTTAGCACGTTTTTTTTATGAATGACAAATTTACGTACTTTTTCATCCATGGGGAATTCCTATTTAGATCTTTCTTGACAATTTGAAATCATCTAAAATGAAAAATTATCTATCTTCTACCATGTTTTATTTCAAAAATATCAGTTGATATTTCATGTGTTATGTTAAATTCAATTATTATTTTTTACCTAATTATGTTCAAGTATATTAGTTTATTTTGTTAAATTTGAACAATTTATACCTGTGCGACTCACCTCCTAATTATATTTTAATTATATAAAGTTAATTTTGGAGTTGCCTTGACATAGTTATACGGAGGTATTATACTATGCATAGGTGTACTTACGTGTATCTAAGTGGTGTAGCTATATGTATATAGGAGTTGGCACACATTGCATTACAGGTATACTGATTTTCACTTTCTGTCCTATATTCTTTGTATTTTTATGCT
>JAPYYV010010400.1:0-11345 GCA_030522625.1 Copidosoma aretas
GAAAAAAAACGCCAAGAAGGAGGCGCTGTTACCCAAGTCGCGAGAGACACGAGTGTGTGCGGTATTAACAAGTACGAGCGTTGTATTTCGGAGAAACGAGGGAAAAGAGCCCGAGTAAGGATATACATGTATATTATAATATACACGCGTGCGTGGTGTATTCGTATATTATATATTATATATACGTACATTATACGTACGTAATATATGGATATTGCAAGCTGGTGGTTCATGATGCTGCACCTATATGTCATGCGCGCGAAGCAGAGGCAAAGGGAAAGAGAGATGCATTCGCGGGTACGGAGCATCAGAGTTCTAATGAAAGAGGGAAACGAGCGACGACGAGGAGGATCGAGAATATGCATATGATATTATGATGTATGATAAATATAGGAACTTGCAAGCGCACACATCATGACAATCATCGTCAGTACTTATTATATTTGTAAACCTGTAGCAAATATTCATACGCATATCATTATACGTATAATATGACACAATATAGGCAGCTATGGATAATAAGTCAAGTTACGTGTAATAATATGTAATACCTGGTACAATACGTACGTATTTCAAATTCCAACGATCCGTCAAGTGTAATCTCGTAATCCGCATCACAGTGGTTATTGTTACATAGCTGTGGCTACATCATCATATAACTGCAACTGACAAGTCCGTTTGGGTGGTGCAGGTTTTGAAGAATCGGCTGCAGTGCCGCACACGCATGTATACATATACGATTCTAATCAAACGAGAGGTGCGCTCTCTGCTGCGTGTTTTTTCGCGCACCACCGCACAATTTGCCACAGCGAGTTGTGTGAACAAAACTAAAAGGTGGTCATCAGAAACGCGACGAGCGCCGATCTTATCAGAGGCGGGCGGCGCGAGGCCTGCCCGTAAGTATATACGAGGAGGCGATGTTGGCTCATGTACAGCGCGAGCGCGCGGGCCAGTGACTCGGAGCGAGAGTGTAAAAAACCCTGTAGGTAGGTGTGTACATGTATACACACAAGATAGTACTCGCGTACAAAAGGAAAGGACCGCGATCGCTTATCGAACGCCGAGCGATCGAGGGAGCGTACCCTGTAATGTATGCAGGTAAAAAGTACGCACTCGATGAATTTGGGAACGAGAAAACCACGCGAGCTTGCGATCCAGCAATATAATACACCGCACGTACTTACTACCTGATGCGCGATGGATGCCGGGAATGAGAATGATAACGCTATCCGCGTGCAATGATCCCGGCTCTCGCGGACGAGCGCGACGCGGCTCGGAGTGGTTGCGGAGGCGCGCGCGAGCCGGCAGGAGAATCGGCCACGACTGAGTCGCCGCTGCTGCGGATCGTCTGGACGCGTGTACCTTGCGGCCGAGCGCGACTCAAGGCGAACGACGACGACGACGACGACGACGAAGGCGAAGACGAGGAGGAGGACGAGGAGAGAACGGCCGGCGACGACGACGACGATCGCCACGCGCGCTAGCTGCTCCTCCGCCCCAACGCCGCGTTCTTTCTCTCCCTCTGTATAATATATGCGTGCACAGTATACTTACAGACACGTAGCAATGTATGCTAGTCTTTGTGGCTCTCTCTCTCTCTATCTCTCTTCTGTACTGTTTTACACATTATAGATGTACATGATGTACATCCCTCGCGTTTCTCCGCTGGTTTTCTTACCGATCGTATACCTATGTATATTGTCACGTACATAAGAAGACGAGTGCCGAGGAGGCGACGACCGACGATGTATGTATATAAGGTACGTTTAGTGCGGACTGCGGAGGTGTATTATATATGTATACATATACATATAAGAAGCGCAGACACACACGGATTTTTTGCCACAACCGCGGCACTTGATACCCACCTTACTTATATACTTACTCTCGTCGTAAAAGCTGCTGGAAGGGAACAGGGAAAACTATTATGCGCTCCTATCCTACAAAGAAGTACTTTTATTCCGTGCCAGGCTGTCGCGCCTCGAGTCGCGCATATTATCATACATATACAATACAACCGATCCTCCACCTTATTGTGCTCATGTATACATACGTACATCCTTATATATGTATAACCACCTGCTCGATTCAAAGGATCCTCAGTTTGGAAACTCAAGGAGCAACATCATAGTATAGCTGATGTAAATCCAAAAATTGATCAAAATAAGCCCCGATTCTCGAATATATATTTTATAGATCCGAAATCGATGGATCCGCGCGGATGTATGTATACCGATATATACCGATACTCAAATTCTTCTCGCGCAGAACCGGCCGTACACGTGTGCGTTCGCACGATTATGATATGAGACCTCCAACCTCGCCCAAACTGCATTCCTCGTACATTCTTAAGGGCATACCTACCGCTCATAATCGAATTTACGAGCCGAGACCTGAGACTTGGAAACAAAAGTTAAGAAAATCGGTACATACTTATGAGCTGATCGCGATCATTAGGCAGTATGAATGTAGTCCTCTACGTGCACATACATGTTTATATATACATACATATCTGAGAACCGGTCCTTCAAACATTGGTACGATTATGGTATTTTAAATATTATAGAGGTAACGATTGAGCTATGCGCGTCAAGTCTGGACAGACAGACAGCCAGACTACGCGTCTCTCTCTCTCATCGCTTCTCGTTATTCGTCACTGTACCACTACCATTATCATCATCATCATCGCGTCCATCGGTTCTCGCCCTCATCTACTCACGTATATTTATATAATAAGACGTGCAGCCTCTTTCTCTCCGTCCCTTCTCTCCCTCATCCGCACGTCCGATCCTAATAACAGCCTTTGGCGAGCGCACACCGCCTACATTTGCACAGGGCCAATGTCATAATAATGTAACATGCATTTGCATGATCAGATAGATCAGTGGCTTTTTTTTTCTCCATCCGCACCTATATACACAAAATACCGCACGCGTGCCACTGCATAGTGTACACCGTCGTCTCTCATCTTACGTTTTCTTCCTCTGTTATACTCGCGTCCGCTGCTCGGCTCACTCTCTTATCTTCCATCCGCAGTTCTGCTCCGCAACTCCGAAATCTCCGGATTACTCGAGATGATGATGATGATCGAGTATAGGGTATATATGTATAATATAGTGGTGGAGTAGCGAGAGAGGAAAGAGAGAGAGAGAGAGTGTGCAGTGGACTGTGGAGAGCGCGTTGCTGCTCTGAACGGAATGGGGAGTAGAGAGAAAACGGCGGAGAACGACGACGACGACGACGGCGACGGGAGGAGGGTGAAACAGAGAGAGAGAGAGAGTCTTTGTTAATAAATTCAACGTGCATACCTCATAGCCGTGCAATCGTGCATGCCTTCGGTAATTCCTTTGTTCGATCGCATATTGTTATCATCATTATTATTATTTTTCATTTAATTAATTTATTATTATTAACCCGGCTGCATGAATGTACTCGCGCACGTGCAGCTGGCTCGATCGATCTTGGTGCCCGCGTGCCCATTAAATCTCTGCTCCTTGGGCCGTTTTTCATGTCTTTCGGATGACGTGTGGCAATAATGCGTGTGTGTGTGGATTTTAATCCACAATTTATCGATGAAATTGTTGTTCATAAAGCTATAAGTGCGCCAGCGAATGCCTTTTGATGACGAACGAAGAACAAACATGTTTACGCGCGTTCTCAAAATTTTACACGGCTGACCCAGATAAATACATAATGCAAAAATAATAGAGTATGTTGTATCGACGTTTTGGTATCGCCGAGGAAAAAATACATTCATAAAGAGATGGATCTCCGCAGATAAAAGGCCTACTCATCTTGTATACCTATGATTCAGCAGGCCTTTACAATTTTTTATCAATCAGAGCATACTTTTTCAATCAGCTACTATTCTGTTGGGAAATGCGCGATGAAATTATTATTTCGTCGTGCATGCAAATAGGTGTTGTGCAAGTTTAACGTGTAAACAAACAACGGAAACGTATTTTTTAACGACTTTTGATTTCCATTCATACGTATTGAGTATAATTAATAACGTGCAGGCGTTAAATCATCGATCAAATTGATTCATCAGTACTACACTAGTTAAAGCTGAAAGTCGAAGAGAAAATCGTATAAGTACCATGTACGCGCTTGTATTATTATCTCATACGTTATGTAAAGATTTAATAATGTATACAAGCACCAGGAGATCGATATGAAAAATAAATCATCCACTAAGTACTGACCCAAAATCGAAAAATCCTCAAATATTCTGCATGTTTGTTCTCGTAAAATTTTCAAACTTTGTGAATTTCATATATTTTGCATATTGTGATAATTGATCCGTTTTCTTCAATTTGACCCCAAATTACTGAACGGTTAATTATTATTATATTAGCTAGGGTTCGGTCTTTGTTGTTTTTTTTTTTTTTTTTGCAAAACACACAGTAGTGATTATATATACATCATACACTTGAACAAAAAAATTTCACGTATAACGTTTCCTTGGCGTACGTAAGTACTAGACTGCACTGTTGGTATAATTATTTTTGCAAAAGCTACGTAGCTATCTTACGGAAAGAAAAAAACAAGAAAAGAGACGAGCTTTTTAGCTTGAAACAAGCTAGATTATACAAAGAAAATTTTTTGCACGGAGGGTTTGATGATATTTGGAGTATAACGTGTAATAATTATAGTAGCTACGATCTATGATGGAGAAAATTTCTAATTAACGAACGAATGAATGTGTTTACCATCCCAGCACCAGAAGTATCTTCCTACATTAAATTTATCGATCGGAACTACTTATTATAATGTATTTTTCCAAAAAATGAAAAAATTGGGTGCTCTAATTGTCAACGATACCAAGTACTATACATTTTAGTTACGGAGCAAAATAACAAGAGCGCTGTTCGGTGGAGAAAAAAAAAATTTTATTGTTCAAGATCAAGAGAGAAATTAATTAGGTATGTATAGGTAGAGACAAGAGGAGAGAGGCGCCTCACAGATATCAAGGGTCGCCGCACTCACCGCATCTGCGCGACGACGAGGGCGACTGACGCGAGAGTGTGCGAGACAGCTATATATAGAGAGTCTGGCTGTGCAGTCTGTCTGAAGATTCTCGCTGTGTTGCCGCAATTCGGAGTTTCGGAGTTTGGAGTGTTCGGGATCGTGCGTCATGCGGTGCAGTGCGTGAAAGGTGTTACTTTTTATTGTGCTCGTCCGATGCGCTCGAAAGAAAAAAATGAGCTGATGACGACGAGTGTTGATGCTGATGGCTGCTGGGAGATCGAGAGCCGAGCCCCGTTGTTGAGCCGAGTCGGACTTGGACTGTTTTGATATGACGAGGTCGTCGAGGAGGAGGAGGAGTAGTGCGTGACGACGGCTGCCTCCGTCCCATGGGCACGGGCAGCGAGGCCACTTACCTACGTGTGTGCACGTGTTCTCATATTATAAGGTACTATATCCTGCAATTCCTGCTCCTGCACCTGCACTAGTGCGTTTGTGTGTGTGTGCGACGTCCAAAAGTGTCCACAATCACAATGTGCCCATCTACCCATTAGCATAATATATAATATCCATCATCAGTGCCTACAAGATAACACAGTACCTCGGCTTTCTTCTTGTCATCATCTCTTCATCGCCTGCAGCATCAGCAGCTTCTCATCAGGAGCAGGCGCAACTTTAGCTCCGAGCGACACACACCACCGCCTGCAGGGCCGCGAGGGGGGTGCGAGAGCGGGTGTGCGCGGCTGTCATGCTGGCTGCTGCTGGTCCAGCCTCCGGCCCGACGACGACGACGACGACGGCACCGCTGTCAGCCGGCTAGCTCGGGTTAAAAGGACGACATCAGCAGCAGCCCAAGCAAGCCCGCGGCGACGATGACGTCGGGCGGACAATGAGCATCGCCAGCAGTAACATCGTCGTCGAGTGGCTGCGCTCGCTCTACCTCGGCGAGTACGCAGAGTCCTTCCTCGACAACGGCTACGACGACCTCGAGATCTGCAAGCAGATCAGCGAGCCCGACCTCGACGCCATAGGCGTGTTCAAGCAGAGCCACCGGCTCCGGCTCCTCCAGTCGGTCAAGCGGCTGCGCGAGGAGGGCGCCGCCAGTGTCTACTTCACCCTCGAGGAGAGCAGCGCCTACCTGGCCGCTGCGTCAGCTGCCACGGACGACGACGACGATGACAACGACGACGACGATGACGACGACGACGACGATGAGGACGAGGAGGAGAACGACGGCAACGACAATGACAATGAGAACGAGAACAATGAAGGTCGCGCGAGTGATGTCGATGGTATCATCCAAAAGTCTGTCGTCGTCTCCGCGGCCGCCGCCAAAACGCCGGCGAGCCTGCAGATCAGCGATAACGAGCAGCTTCACCAGCACCAATTGAACAGTCCCCTCTGTCCTGGTGGTGGTGGTGGTGGTGGTGGTGGTGGTCTGCTCTGCAGCTGCTGCTGCAAGGAGTTCCCCGGTGACTCGACTGGTTGCGGCCGCTGCGCCGGCCTGTCTTCCTCCTCGTCCTCTGCCTCCAAGTTCTTGGTAATAATAAATAATGAGCCACTTATTCTACTACTTACTTTATTTTCATAATTTCATCAATTGACACTCTTCATAGGATGAGTACGAGGAGGGCAAGGCCGAGCTCGTGCGCATACCCAAGATGCAGCTCAGGCACCTGCTCCAGGAGAAGCTGCGACTAGACGGCATCCGTCTGGCCTGTCAGCCCTACACGACTCCTGTAAGTGCGCTCTGAAACTTGAATCTTTCCGTGCCCTGTTCACTAGCTTAAACTGTATGGAGATCAATTTATTCACCTAGTCTCTAAGTCTATGATTTTACTGGCTTAAGTACGTGTAGCAATAGGGAAAATAATAAAACAAGATAGAGAGCCAGGATATTGTATAGTTGTAAATAATATGATCGATTTAATGATTGATCAGGATGGTGAGCGAGGATATTTGGAGGGGCTGGCTTCCCGTTACGCTGATCTCTTGAAAACGCACTATCGAGACGTCCTTGAGCCTCTGGAGGAGTTGCGACGTCGAGAAACTAGTTCATGCCTAAAAGCGTCCAATGTTCAACTCTCAACCTCTCATTCCCAGCCCATTTATGTTCCTGGTAAATATTCGGTAAGTGAAACTTTCAACTGTTCTTTTTTTTATTTTTTGGGCTTTGTTCTGTCTTTTTTTTTTACTAAAACAATTGTTTAAAACAATCCACGAGGTTTGTTGAATTGTAAACGTTGTTAAATAACTTGGTATATTTACAGCCATCGAGTTGTTTAAGTGATAAAGAAGAAGATGAAATATACGATTTTGGATATGGAGTTTTTGGACGTCAAATGTTACAACAGAGACAACAAAAACTGGCACTAACACAAAACTTTGCCTTGTCCAACTCTATCAAACAACAAAACATATATCAAAGGTAACAAGTTAAATAATAATCAAATGGAATAAGCTAACAAAACTTTCAAGCTTAATTTCTGCTTCACCACAATAACAATAATACCTATACATATTATATATCACAGCTGCCTAAGTCCGAGGTCTGCATTTTTTTACGAATTTCCGCCTAATGGTAAGTTATTATTGTATGCAGTTAATAGAGTACAAATTTGTCGGTTTAAAATAATCCTGTCTTATTTTAGAACAAGGTCACAACACAAGTAAAAAGAAAACGACTTTTTCGAGAATTTTAAGAGGTTTAAAAGCACACAGAAAAGACAAACATGGACCTACGCATGATTCACCAGTTCATAGCCAATCTAAAGCAGTAGTACCGCAACGAGTGAGAATCTTTTATACTTTCTGCGGATGCTTAAATTCATTACAATTTCATTAGTTTAATCAAAAGCAATTTTAAAATTTATCACAATTTATATTATTTTGAGTCAGTCAAATGTAAGCCACCCGATTTCGACATTCAACTATGATTTTCAGGTCGATACACCAGATAGTGTGTTGCAAAGCGGCTTAGGTTTACCTACAGAAACTGGCCAAACTGTTCTTCGTTCTATGGTTGATCCTAGAGATTATGATCGATTAAAGTATTTGCAAACAAATGGAAGCCAGACAAACAGCTTTGAAGAGACGATACATAGGGTACATTAGAGTCAAATATTGTGCTGTATGAAAAATAATTTCATCTGTATTAACTTTTTATTAATTTTTTAGTTGAAAGTGCAAGAAGCATTAAGAAAAAAAGAACGATTTAATAAGGAACATGAAGAGGTAAGGTCTTGCATAAAATGTTATCATTTGCTGTGTGTGATTTGGATTGCTCTGCTCAATTTATGAGCATTTCTAAATTTTTTTAAATTATCGAATTCGTACTTGTTTTAGATTTTGAGAGATATAAGACAAGGCTTGATGCAATTCCGACCTGATGCTCGAAGTCAACTTCCAGAAGGTAAAAACAATCAATATATTTTGTCCAGTTACTAAATACGTCATTTTTATTACCTCGTGATGTGTTTTGAATGTTGTAATACGTAGTTCATGTTTTTTTTTTTCTGTTTGGTATATTCGCTTTGTCTATATTTAATATAAATAAATTAGTAAAATTCTGAATTTATTTTTTAAAGATGATACATATATGTATGATGAAGAAGCTAGGTGCATAGATTTACAAACTTTAGGGCTGATGGGAAGGAAAGTTCAACATTGGTATGATGAGCCTCCTTATGAATCCGATCCTGAAGATTTCTTGATGGGTTGTAATAGCAATTTGGTCAACGCTAATTCAGCAGGTGACAATGCTAGGTAAGAAACGTATTTTCTTCACCATCTTTAGTTATTACAAGTATTTATCGAATTTATTGGAATGATACTCTGATTGCTAAAAAAACTTATTGTACTTAACAATTTTTAACAACAGTAGAATGTGCCACACGTTGAATGTTAACTCAGAACATCGCAGTGAAGGCGTTATTTCACTGCGAACGGCTGGGGATATAAGCTTGCCTAATCGCTCTCGAAGAGGATATTCCACGATAAAGGGACTCATTGTACCTCAAGGTCATAATCATCCGCCAACCATCATACCACTCACTCATTCCAGAGCTTCTCGTGAAAGTGGAGAATACGCAAGCAGCGAAGTTCAGGTATGTAACTCTGTCACTTTTTTTTTATTGTCATACATCAAATTCCGAATAAGATTAAAAAGATTCTTTCCTGCACTGCAGAGTCGTAGTAGTGGCGAAGAAGATAATATCGAGTCCCCTCGAAGCCAAAGCACAGATTACGAGGAACCAGATACCATGGATATAAATCGAGGAAAATGGCACATAATTAAACCAGGAAGAGGTTCATCGATGGTAATTTTAATATTTCAATTGTATTGTAACTTTTATTCTTCCTGGTATTAATGTACCAAAATATAAATTTGTCCATAGATGCAAACAAATAATATTGGAAGCAAAAGTAAAAATGTTGGTAATAACGGGGGAAGAAGCGTAAGTGGCGGTGACGTCGGAAACGGAGGCCTTATCAACGTAAGCAGTATTGCAGGCCGAGCGAGAACGCTGCGGCAGGACGTGCAGCGTAAAATATCGCGGCTACGCCAACAGCGGGGTGGTTCCATCAGCGAAGCGGCTTTCCCGTGCAGTGCCAGCAGCGTTGAAAGTTTGCCCAGTGGAAGTGGCTCGAGCAGCACGCAGGCTCTCGTGCGCGTTGGCAGTAACCACAGCTCGATCTCGTGCGAGGAGCGCGAACCCAACAGTCCCCAGAGAGTCGAGCTACACCCCACGACTATGGTGGGTGTGGCCTCCAGTAGTTTCGGATCAGTTCCGATTCTCTGTCGTGCCAGAGCTCTCACTGACTGTATGCCTAACCCTTACGACAAAGATGCTCTCCCTTTCAAAGTAAGTGATGCATACTATTGCATTAATTTCACGATCATTGGCTTGTTTCACTGACTATTATTAAATGCGACTAGAGAGAACAATATTATCAAGGTTTTCGTTGATTGAATTATTGCAGAAGGGCGACATAATTGATGTTCTCCAGATGAACGCAAGTGGTCTTTGGAAGGGCATAGTGAACAATCGCTTGGGCTACTTCAAGTTTATAAACGTGGAAATCATAAATGAACGTTTTTCTCGTCGCGGAAAATGGGCAGAAAAATATAGACAGAAGCCAGGATCAGTTCCCGAACTATTGCAAAGAATGAATCTTCCGGTGATCTTGAATAATATATTTTTTTTTAATTTTCTTTTGGATTTTTTGTGTTTATAAATTAGTTGTATAACTGAATGCGTCTTGTTACACAGGAATACATATCAGTCTTTTTGCTCAATGGTTACGAAGATTTAGAACTTTTTCGGGAATTGGAGCCTGCTGATCTTGACTACCTTCGCATTCAACATCCAGAACATCGGGCCAAGATACTCACAGCTGTGCAGCTGCTTCACGATATGCAATGTAAGTCATCAGTAGCTTTTTTTTATCTTGTTAACTGCAATATCTTATAAAACCTTGTGGTAATTGCCTTTATTTGTAGCGGGAAGTGAAGGTGAAGATTTAGAGGGTTCCAGTTCAGGCACGGATGATCTTGGCATTGGTGTATCGCGATTAGGCATCGGCAGGTTAAAATCTGACCGCTCTGAAAATGATCTCAGCCAAATCTCAACAGATAATCAAACGTCTGAGTTCCAAGCCAACGTCCCACTTCGTCTCTTAGCGCCTAGTAATACAACTCGTATTAGTGCTCCTATAGATCAGTAGTTTTCTATTTGATCTCCTTTGTAACTGATCATTTCACCGTCCTATTTCACAGCTAGAAACTACACTGTAAAAAATTTTTGGTGAAAATTAATCTTATACATGTATATTTCGAATCACTTCGCTTATCGAAATAGTATTACATAAAACCTTAATTTACATCATACAAGTATTTTTACTACGTTTAATGGAGGTCCGAATATATTTCCCCGAAAAAACATAAAAGAACTCCATGACTCTCACCATCACTGATTGGAAAGTTTTTTTGACGAAAAAATATTTGGACCACCGTTGAATGCAGGAATAATGTATGTTTGGTGTAAGTTTAATTAGCTGCTCTTGTGATACACGTGATAATCGCAATAGTACAAAGCGTTTCCATCAAAGTAATAATAGCTACACAAGAGATTTTCAGAGTAAATCAAATATATCGTATTGAATTAAATACCACCGTGTAGACAAATGTATTTTATTCATTATTCGAAGCAAAAATTTTGTTATTTGAATTTAAAAATGTATTCCGAGTTTTATACATTTGTGTTTTACTTGCTGATAATAGTACATTACGCACCAAGGGAGGGAAAGTAAAGAATGCTCTAGATCACACGTGCATTGCTACCCGAGGCGAAGCCGAGGGTGGTAAACGTGTGATC
>JAPYYV010010401.1:0-11345 GCA_030522625.1 Copidosoma aretas
GGTTCGGCGGCTGGCCATGGCGTGGCGCTCGAACCAGTGGCTAAAAGTGGGCACGCACGTTAACATTGGCGTTAGCAATCTCTCTACTAATCTCTGATGAATTACGATTAAAATTAGCAGTAGCACCATAGAGTACAATCTCATAATTATATAATATTATAAGCCATACTGTAAATGCTGAATGCCAGCTAATGCAAGTATACTGGTATACCTATACGTATATAGGTTACACACACACGCGCGACACTCCTGTAAACGCAAGGCAGCACCGGCGAAGACTCCATAAGCGCTATGCGTTTGGTCTATCGATATAGTCGATGCGATCGAGGCATCAAGTCGCTGCGCTACCAGCATGTAATATATGCAGTCAATGTAAAGTTTGTATGCTTCTCTCGCACGTAGACTCGTGATGCTATATGTATACACATGAGTAGCCGTGCCCTCAGTGCATAAAATTATAGAGTTAACGCGTGTGCAGGTCGTATGGGCTACCCATAACGGCGCTCTTATGCTATAAGTCTATTTTTTTCTCTCCATGTAGCCATGTATCATTTGTGCTTACAAGATTTAAGGATGCTTGATACACCTGTTTATATTAGTAATATCAACATTTTCTATAAATTTCGAGCTTGCGGATGACATAACTTTTGAGTTACTAGATGTTGAATAAAACACACTTTTTAAACTTTAAACGCTATCAGCGAGTAAACAATTGCACATAAAATATCGCAACAGCTCTCGTTTAACAGATACTTTGATTCAGTACAAATTTTCTATCATGTCAATGAGCCGATTTTTCTGTGAATAACTTTTTTTTTAATTTAGTCTGTATATATGAATAGATTTTTTTTATGAAACTCCGGATCAAAAAAGAAGTAAAATCTTTTTTCTAAATGTCAAGTTTCGTATTTTTTAGAACAGCAAAATAAAAATGTTTTTTTTATATTCATTATTAATCGCATTATTATCTTTATACTAATATTTATATACACAAAGCCTATTGTACGTAAAAAATTTAATAGTTATCCAGTATCATTCACCATGAATCTCCATAAATTTGTCCGCATTAACAATAGTCGCTCTACACACATCACATAATTTTTCCATGCAGTTAAAAAATATTTAAATGCTATGACAAATAAAAAATACAATAACATCAAACAAACTTCGTCGTTTCTACCAACCCAGCTCATAAAATTTATATAACATTTTGATGTAATACATATATTGAAGTTATCTGATTGTGTATGTGGCTGTAATTTTCATAAACATACCAATTATAAGTTACATATTCCGACTCTTCTCGTGATTTATATCCAAATAAGATATCCTAAATAAGTCATCAAAAATAATTATTTAGTTCTTACTATACAACTTCTTATCTTTGGCACAAAAGCATCGTACAGTGAAATTTAATCATATTCGTGTGAGTTGAAACGATAAGGTTTGTTTATTGTTATTGTTTTGTTTATCCATCTTTGCATATACATTTTTTTTTAAGTACAGGAGAAATTTATGTGATCTGTGTAATATGATTATTGTTGCAGTGAAAAATTTATGGAGATTTATGGAGAGTGATGATGGAGATATAATGAATTTTTTACGGGCATTAGGCTTTGTGTATATGAATATTTTCATAAGAATAAGGATGCGTTTGATGATTAAAATAAAAGACAAATTTTTGTGTTCGTGTGCTAAAAAATACGAAACTTGACGTTTAAAAAATGATTTTATTACTTGGTAAATCAAGAGTTTCATGAAAAAAATTAGTTTCTACATACACACTATATTTTTAACAAATGAATTCACCCATAGTAGTTAGGATTCTTAGCCGGGGTACATGAAACTTTTCTAACCTTTTCCATTCAAGTAAGGGTCATTTTTCTAGGTCCATGTACAATGGTGCAATAAAATTTTTTTTTCTTTATTTCCATTTTTTACATGCTAGCGCAATCGGGGTCGCACACCCTAAAAATTAATAACATACTCTGTGGTTCATGCTAAGATACTAGCTCTTAGAAAGTGTCTCAGACGCCAGGAAACTTATGTTTTAACTAATGGATATACAAATGATAGAAAAAATAAAATTATATTTTTTATAATTAAAACAAAGGCCAGACATTTTTTTCCTAAGTTTTTTTTTAAACTCTTTGTAGCTATTTCAGTTTATCTTCTTTCTTGACACACATGCTATAAATATTATTGATTACTGATCGAAGGCCTCTTCTAAGGCAATCGCAGGGAATTTCCCCTGGACAAAGGTACACAGTATTTCATGTTATTCTATTATTTGAATTATTTATTGCACTATGTATTCTTTAGCTAAGTGTAAGTGTGAATAATTTGGCCATTCAATCGAAGTCTTACACGTCTTCTTTGATGCTAAAAACAACACTACTTCCTATATAAAAAAAGAAATTATTTAAAATAATTATCTTAACATTCTCTCATATAGTAAAAAAAACTCTTCGAAAAAAATTAATAGACTTGCTTAATATTCTATCTTACTTGCTTCTTAAAATCATTCATTATGGTATTGAACAACATCATTTAGTGTAACATCAATATTTTGTACGTCTTATTGTTACTATAATTGCATACTTAGTGTAACAGAACATAGAGTTTTACATTGCTTTTCAATTTAAACAACTTTCTTACAGTTACATTCAATCAATCTGTACTAAAATTTTTTTTTGTATGCATTTTTCTCTAATGTTTGGAAAAATTATGTAATATTTTAAATCATGGAAAGAAAAGGTCAAAACATACTTGGATATATTGAAAATTCCAAATATACCATGTAAATAAATAGATATTTCATAAAACTAAAGCATTACTTTTAACTGGAAGTTATGCCTGAAGTAGAAATGGGAGACTTTCTTTTTAACACTTAATGTTCTGTGCAAGAATTAATTTTCTTAAATTTCAGAGATCTTACTCACAACTAAGGAATAACCCGCTAGAGTATTATTATAAATATTTTATGAAATCTTTTTTTTTAAGATAAACTGTACATTTTTCTATCAACATAAGATTCATAGGATCTTATTTATTATATATTTATCATTGTTATAAATAAAAAATAAGAAATATAGTAAGGTGAAAGATATATTATTATCACAATTAAAAAAAAGAGTTATCGATCTAACTTCCTAGAGAAGGTATTAATTTAAAATATATATGTTGCTCATGTCATCAATAAAATACTCTCCAGATTAATTGATAACAATATTTCTACGCACACTAATATAAAAATCAAATTTTTATTTTATTTAATTTAGGAAAATATTTAAATATGAATTCTTTATTATGGTAGCTATTTCTTTAAGTATGAGGATGTACGGCAAAACTCCTGGACTAACTTGTATACACATAAGATATGTAGTGGGGCAGCGGGGGCTGGAAGGGGAAAATTTATTTAACTGGCGCTATAATCACCAAAAATTAATCTTGTTTTGTGACGGAGCTGCGATGAACTGTATCTAAAATAGAAGTGTTTGGGGAGCGGTTGACATGAGGAGTGCGCAAAGGGTGCGAGAGACCATTTACATTCTAACAATTGTTAAAAATGAACATTATTTTTTTAATAAAATAACGCATTATAAATTAAAGTGAATACAATGTGGTGGGGTGCACAAAGGTCGCACAGGATCTAATTTTCCTTTTTGGTGTTTCAAATAGTACATATCAAGACAGATTACATGTATCGACTCCATCTTTTTTTTCGTACACATCGGATAATTTATCATACACAAAAATTACACAAAACTATTTTTTATTTTGGAAACAATTAGAATTGTGCATAAACATACCCTAACCTTTTTTTGAAAAGCGGAAGTAGCATGATCAACAATGTAGAGTTTTTGCAGAATTGTATTAAAAATTGGGAGGCTATAGGATCATAAGGTCACTGGGTACGGATCAAAGTTACAATTTGTAAAATTAATTTGTAAATTAAAGTAGCTGATGCAAAATGGAGGACAAATAAATTTTTCTTTATAAAAATTTGTGGAAAGATTCGATGATAAAATTTTTTGGGTCGCTGATAATGAGTCAATGCTCATATACGCAATTAAAATAACTGATCTGGTATGAAAAACAAAACAATTTATTTTTTTAGTAAAAAAAATTTATCGAAAGTGTGTTTTGGTCTGCGAGTTACTCATAAAATGTAAGATTACAAAAAAATTTAAGAATGACCTATAAAACACGACACACAAAAAAACGTTGTTTTCTTAAAATTTGATGTAAAAATCATTTAAAAGGTTTTTTTGATCGCTGAGAACAAATTAAAAATAACATTTTAAAATTTTAGAGTGGCTGATTCTATGTGCCGGACAGAAAACTTGTTTTCCCATGATCGCATGATAATTGTGATACATGTTTTTTTTAGGTCTCTGATTGCGAATAAATAGTTATTTCGGAGCACCGATTAAATACCGTAGACCAAAATTTTTTCTTCATACTGTGAAGTATAATGTATAAGTTCCTTGAAAGTCAAATAACGACTCAGAAGTTCGATGAACTATAGTTATAACGGCTTATCTAGTACAGAGTGTTAAATAAAAAATTATCAATGAATCAATAGTAAACACATAAAAAGGTATAAACAAGAGTACCCTTGTATAACAAATTCGATATCAGGTAAGTAATATCTACAATTATTAGATCCACGAAGATTAAAAAATATTATTTATTCATAAAAGACGATAAGAGACTTTTTAGCCAAATTCATATTGAATTTTTTGTCGGTGGTACTTTCTCAACTATATGCTCCATTCCTATCTTCTTCATCGTCAGCTGTAATTACAACACATATTCATATATATATGGGGCATTCCACGCCAACTTAGAGCAAAAAAATTTTTTACTGTTACCTGTTATAAAAATCTACTAACATTCTGTGTTAGACAAACGTCACTGATCCTATTGTATAAGTGTTCTAAAACAGCACTAAAAGCTATAAAAATAAACGAAAATCCTTAAGGTCTATGCTGATTAATTTTTTTATTTATTATTAACAGACGAAATTTTGACTTCACATTGGGTTGTTCTTATCTAGTCACTATAATTAGTTAATAATAAATTGGATAAAAATGATGTAAATAAACAATCAACAGACGTAACTCAACACTAATAGATAAACAACTGACTTATAATAACACATAAAGCAAAGCCAAGGTTAAATATGATATTATCCATTCCATGCAATTAGTTACGAATAATGAAAGTTAAAGCAAGGTAAGATCAATAGTATACGTACATTACATTATATCTAAAAATAGACATGCAGGGTTGAGTAAAGTTCTACGAAAATTTCAAAACCGCGTTAATGCATGTAAGAAACTATTTGAAAACTACTAAGGATAAAATTTTTTTATCAAAAATACAAAATTTACTTAATTTTTGTTTTTGAGCCATGGTATTTGCGTTTTGCATTTAGTCATAAAAACCGATTCTGAGATTCATGTTTTATTTAAATAACTTTTTTGGCCTGAAACATGAACGTAATAGAAATCAAAAGTATGTCTACTTTCTCTCATATGACGAAGGCCGCAGAGAAATTCTTGTTTTTTGTGCATTCTCTTGCGTGTTCTTTGGTTATATCTATAACTTTTCGACAGGCTTGGCCAATATAACACATGGCACAATTATTACATCTAATTAAGTAAAATAATCACAATTTATTGTCATCATTCATTTTATCTTCACTTAAATAGTTTAAAAATCTCAACGTTTGTGTAGTATAAAAATTTGTAAAAACCTTATCGCATCCTATTCTTAAGGACATACTACACTCTCACTAGGTTTAGAGTTTTATTCAGTGACGATATTAGTATCATTATTGGAACTAAATTTGATATTTTTGAGGCAACATGAATAGGCCTGATAAGGAAGGGGCTTTTGTTTTGATTCATGAAAACGAGTACATTTATATAGTTGAACATTGTTTGAATTATACTGATCTTTATGAATCGGTTAATATTATATTGTAAAAAGCTTAGAGCGTGAGACTGATAAAAACATTGACTTTTCAAATGGTGAAAATATTCTTGATGATGACCAATAAATACTTCAAAAAAATAGCAGTAATCATGCAAGGGTTTGCGGTCTTGTTAATGTCCACAAAACAGATAAACCTATGAGACTGACAGTGTCCTCTGTTATCTCTCCCACTTATTTTCTTTCAAAATGGGTGACTGTTTTTTTTTTACAAAATCGTTTATAATGTTTAAAATACCATATTAAAAGAGTTTTAAATTATTAAAAAATACCTTACAGTTTATTGTTACGCTAGGTAACAAATTGTTAGCTTGAACGCTTATTTTTTATTCAATAATAGCTTTGAAGAAACATTTTTCTTCAATTTTCTTTTCGATACGGAATAAAAAAAATTGATTGTTATCTATTACTATAAGCAAATTATTCCTAAAACTATAGTTTAATGGTAATATGAAGATAAAATAATAACTTTTCAGCCTTCATTTTCTACTTAAATTTTTTTTTAAATGGTGTCTGTTAGCATTCTCAAGATATCTGAAAATCAAGGTTAGATAAAAATATGCAAGTCGGAAATGAATTTTCTCGCTTTAAAGACTATCTTTGTTAATTGCTAATAGAATGACAGAAAAAAAAGAAAATAGTTTTTAAATTTGTTATCGTTTGCGAGATGTTCTAAAAGTTAAAGCAGGATAAACATTTATAGGTAAGGTTTGAACCGTCTGGCCTTATCCATCGTTTAAATCGATTCTTCACCAAATAACAAGACAATATTTAAGAAATGTATCTTCGCGTCTGCTTGCGTTTCCGATGTATTTTAAATCTTATGGTTTGAAGAATATTTCCAGGTTTGTATTTGATTTTAAGGCCTTATCAATATTCTCCCTTGATTTCATTCCAATAAACGTAGATAATAAAAAAATTTACTTTCAATCTGTCGGCGTTGACGTGTTATTTTTAAAGCTAATAATTTAGGTTACAAAAATTCACTTCTATATAAGGTTATACTTTTTTTTTGCTTTAATCTCATTTTTTCTAAAATCTCTATTGAGGAAGCAAAAAAAAATAAATGCTTAGTTCTCCTATCTGTTTTTGTTTGCTATGTATTCCAACAATTAAGGTTAGATAATAATTTATACGTTAGATGTAGATTTTTCCGTCTTGATGTTAGTTCCTATCGATTCTTTATCAAATAAAAAAAAAAAAATTTTTTAAATTTATTGTGTATCAGTTGGCGTTCTCGAACTATTCCAAAACATTAGATTGGAGAAAAATTTGTAGGTTAGATTTCAACTTTCCAGCATTATAAATATGTTTCCTAGATTTTCTTACAATAATCAAAGGAGATGAAAAAAAAATACGAGCTTACATTACTGTTTGCACTCTTGAGATATTCGGTTTGAGGTGAAAAAAAGAAACAAAATTGATCACTGTGGATTGGCCGGGAGGTGGTGAGGGCCTAGCTATCATTGAATCCTTTCAACTGTATAGTGACTGAAAACGACTATTTGTCTGCTGAAAATGATGATTCTATATTAAGTAATGTGACGATGATTGGGGATGCAATGAAAATAGAGTATCGAAAGTTATATTTCTATTTTCATAGGGTAATTCAAATAAATCACGTGTATATTCTGATTGTTATGGATGGAGTTTATTCGATCTTTTATATTTTATAGTATTTTTGTACCCGTACCCTATCATGAGCTAATTTTCTTGGGCACTTTTTTCTACTAATTATGACACATGTTAATCCTATCCCTAGCTATATTTACTGTCATTCTGGTCTTTGTACTTACATGTAACCCGTATTTCATCTTTTCAATTTAATTGCTTCCGCTTTCTCTGTTCACCTCTAAATTATACACTACCTTAAAAGAGTCTCCAACTCGTCCTGCACCAGTCTGAAATGCCAACAGAGCCTATCCTAGGGTAGCCCTGTGGTGGGGGAGCCCTAGGGTAGCCCTTTCACCTGTTGACCCCTGTACTTTCTCAAGTTATCCTGCTCCCACACATGGTACATATAAAGCCAATATCTTGGTCACCTTATAGTAAAAAACGAGCCACAAGGCTTGGAAAAAAACCACCTGAGAAATTGACGGTTATGTAAACTAAGTGATAAAATTTTCATGCACATTGATCATTATCATGCTCCTAAAATATAGAATTTTGTGCAATAGGAAGTGATTAACTATGACTGATAAATAGAACAATTTTACTTTGTTAAAGGTTTTTAAAGTAAAAAGGAAAATTTTGTTTATTATATCAGAAAGATAGATATAAAAATTATTTAATGATTTTATTTTAATTTTTTTTAAATTTGTATAATTATTTTTACTTGCAGGTAATCAGAAATAAGTCAATAACTTCTTCTATTCTCTATATAAGTTTTAAATATCACATAACTTTTTTGTCATTCATAAGATGAAAATAATTTTTAGTATTTATACAATAATGTGCAATTGTATGAAAATTTTTATAATTGTATATTTAAGAAAAAGTGAAAACGATTAATAACCATTCTACGTTGAACATGATGTAAAAAAATAAACAATATGAACAAAGCAAACATATTTTACTTAATCGCTTTGTTTGATATAATAAGATATCGTTGTTTCCTACTTCACGCAAATCAGCCTTCGTGTACATTTTAAATCTTCTGTTCTTTATTTCTTGACTTTTTTTTCTTTAGTATAACTGAATCATCTTATATAATTATTCTTTTTAAATGATATTTTAAAAAATTGGTGGAATACAAATAATTAATATTTTTTTAAATTTGAAAAACACAGTATATTCTTGAACACCGTAGCAATGCCTTATAGCTACTGTGAAAAATTTCTAGTAATTTTGTATGTAGCAGCAAACATCGGAAAATTAAATTACAAATTTTTGATCTTTTTTTTTTCTGTAAATGTTTTAATACGATTTAAATTTTTATCATTTAATACTTGATAACTAAACCAATGCCCTAAATAATACTCATCTCAAACTATAACTTGATAAGATAATGAGAAGTTTGCCATATATTTACAAAAACATTCTCCTCTAAATATGAAAATGATTAGTATAGACATATTAACAAAATTGGTAAATTTTCCGACTTTCTTGCCTTAACACCACGAATTTTTGACCTAATATAACGAATTGCGCTAACTTTACTGCGCTAGTGTTTTTAATTAATAATAAGGAACAAAAAATTTCTGTTTTTACTCGCTAAAAATGATGCATACACTGGTTGAAGTAATTCTTAATAATAATGGATTTTGCGTCTTTGTTAAGCTAAGTTTACAAAGCATTGATCGTAAAGATAAACGCTTTAGAATAAAGCCTTATTTCTATGTTTTAAAGATGTATGGCATTACTCCAAAATCCCGATATAACTTTGGGACAATGTTTTATGTCTTAACTATTATGTCCGCGACTTAGGGATAACGTCATGTATGTGATACGTGCCCGTAATATATATATATATATATATACTAGTGGGGCCCCGCCCCCTGTGCGCTCCGCGCGCCAACCCCCTAACTTCAGACATTTTCAAAAAATGACTCTACGTACAAATTTGGTCATCCCAACTATGAATTGTTGAACACTGAAAAAATATTATATCTTCTATCAGATATGTCTAACGTTTACGTACAAACTATAGTTAAGCAATTATATTTTTTTTATGATTCTGTACACGATATCGGCAAAGCAGCTTGGTCACATGATAACATAATATCTGAAAAAAACACATAAATTTTTTTTTTTTGCAAAAATTGTCTATTCAGCCGCAATTGCAAAAAAAGGTTACTTTCAAGTAACTCAGCTCGCGAAATGGCTAGATTATAATTTTATTTTTTTTACTTGTATTTTTTTACGGCGATTAAAATGCTGTTTGCTGGAAAAAAAATTATGCAAAATTGGTAGAGTTATTTATAATTGTTTATGTTGTTAAATTATTTTTTCTATGAAAAATCGTTAAAAATGCGAAAATTCAATTTTTTTTTCTACATTATGGTAGATTATACTAAACAACATACTTTTACCAAAGCAAATTAACGATATTTTTCTATCTTGATTTGTAATGTGACCTCAAAGTTTCACTTTAAAAAATTAATTTACAAATAACTAAACAATATTTTTCAACGATCCAGAGCGCTTTTTTTTGGTTCGTTTATGGCTATAAATTCTCGATGTAGCATCAACATTGACTAAATATCTTTTGTTTTACAACAATCTGAATATTTTCAATGAAAAAAATTTCTTTGCAGTTTTTTACAATTGTTTCATTATAACAATAAAAAGTTAGTCTGTAAAAATGCTTATCATGTAGATAATTTATAGGGAAGAAATTGACGTCTTTAAAGTTCTTCTAGGAGCAGTAGGAGGGAAGATACAAGCAAAAAACTAAATAAAAAATTTCAAATTTTTTATAAATTGTTTAATAAATAAATTAGCCGGGTTTTTTCGCCATTAAAACTATTTTTCCCGTATTTCTCAGGAAAATTCTAAGAGAAATAAGAAATTTTTTTTCTGATATACAACATGCAGTTGAAATTTGTTACCGGTCATGGACTAATATACGTACGCAGGCACACGCTACACACATGTGATCATGTACATCCAGTTTATGCGTACATCTATATACATGGGGAGCCGCCGACGATGTTAGGTATATATACAGGAATATATATAGATATGCTACATGTACGGTGTTTGACAGACCAACTGACTTTCAATCGCTTTTTCCAATCCTACGGTTTTACTCTATGTAATATTTTTGCTGTATAGCAAGATTTTTATTTAAGCTATAACCCCAAATATTTTTTTTTGTAAAACTTTCCTTTGTTTGATTAAAATCAATAAAATTATGACATACTCCGTGTATTAACAGTAGACCAGCTGATTTTTATCACCCTTCCTTGGCTTCGAGCGTGTCCGCGAGATGGCGCGCAAGAGCGTTGTCAGGTGCGGATTCCTATATCTGTTCCTCCTTCGCGGCCGTCTACTTGCACGTGTATCTTTACGACTGATTATCTAAAAATTTTGCGCTGGTGAAAAATAACTGACAGTGCTATCTTGTGTATTTTTTGATGCCCTTTCGGTTGGTGCAAGCCGTTTTGCGCTACGTATTTCCGTTCCAAAGATATAAGCGTTTTTGTGAAAATTTAACAAAAAAACGCCATTTTCGTATAGAAAAACAATACATACAATTTTTTTACTATTTTTCCCGTGATTAGCGAGGTCAAAATAGGTACAAATCAATCCATCCCTTTAAAAATATTTATTTAGAGCTATTTTGAGTGGACTACTCTGCAGTCTCTGCACTGGCATGGAGCAAATAGCTATAGGTATAC
>JAPYYV010010402.1:0-25978 GCA_030522625.1 Copidosoma aretas
GGTGGGGGGGGGGGGGGGGGGGGGCGCATGTTTGAAAGGGTGTGTGGGAAGTGAGCGCCAGAGTTGGGGGAGGGGGCTGATCGCGCGCGCCGGCGAGTTTCTGTTGAGAATGCTGAAGGGAAAAACAATTGGAGCTGATAAGCAACTGGGCTCGATTCTCATGAAGCGCGTGTCTCTATTTGCGAATTAAAAAACAGAATATAGCGAGACGACGGGTCCTGCGTTCCGGCTTTTAAAATCGAAGAAAAGTACCACGACTATCAAAATAATATCAAGCCAAATTTGTTTTTTTGTCGCTTAAGCGACCCAAGTTCTTGCGCGCGTCATCCGCGTATCGCTGCGGATGCATGCATACGTAATATACGCATGCAGCGAAACGAACGAAAAGAATCGAAGAACGAAACAAGAATGATAATCGGTAGCGTGTACCCTAATACAAGTACTGCTATCCCTTCCATCCTTCGCACGCTGCAGCTTCCAACCGATCCCGCGCCCTCATCGGCTTGGAGTACCTGATGCACCTCGCAGTATAGTAGCGGACAAGAGGCGGCGATCGGTTGTCCCCCCCCCCCCCCACTAGCCCGCATTCCACAAAAAAAGGAGTCAAGCTTGCGTATTATGATGGGCGCGCGCGAATCATGCAAATATGCACGTTATACAGCTACAGGAGTCAGTCTCGGCGACACATCCGTCCGCGTATAATCATACAGGGTGTATCGTATTTAGCCGCGGAAGCGATATAATACGTGATGCGCGCCGCTCGGAGCCTGCAGCATATTGTCCGCTTTTTTTTTGTTTTGCTCATCGTCCTCTCCGAGTGTGTGTATGCATGCAGTTTCTGTTCTCCTTCCGTCCGTCTCTCATGACTCCTCGTGCCTCTCTCTCTCTCTCTCTCTCTCTCTCTCGATTACGCGAGCCGCAGGTAGCTGATATACTTACACACACGTATGCAGGGGTATGTGGTAGCCGCATCATGCACCGCGGCCGAAGGAAAGAGCGAAAATGAGAGGGAGAAAGGGGAGAGAGATAACGCGAGCGAGCTGGCTGCTGAGACGCCGCCGGATGATCGGGGACCGCGGGAGTAGGGATGAGAGAACCGCGCGGCGATCGAGGGGAAGCGGGGCCCTATGTACACATGAGACGGCGGTATATGGGAAAGAGATGCGGGGATGAGTCTGATGCTGCTGTATGGCGCAGGGGAAGTGTCCGTTGCAGCTCCTCTGCTGCTGCAGATGTCTGGTGAGAGAGAGAGAGCTGCAGCTTCTGCACTTACATGCACCATAGTGTGTTAGTATAAGTATACTACTACTACTTTGTTGATGCTGCTGCTGCTGCAGCATCAGGTTGGCTTCGATATATCTGGGGCCCGCGGCGCATGCAGCAGCAGCCACCGGAGAAAGAGATAAAAGGAGTAAGTAGCCTGCAGTAGCAGCAAGGGGTATAAGTATATGGCCAAAAAAAAAAGGCTTATACACTCGAGAGAGAAGAGGAGATAGCAGCACGGCATCAAGTATAGTTTTAGCGTATACATATGTATAATATAGTAATACTCTCGCTCGATCGCTCGTTGCCGATCGAAAGTTACCAATTGGGGGGGGAGGAGGCGCGCACGGTAGGTAGTGCCTCTTGTATGTATACACGCGAAAGATATTAGTGCTCTCGCTCTCTCTCAACTGCAGTGCCTCTTTGAAGGCGAGCGCGCCGTGGACAAGAGAGAGCTGTACATAGGCAAGCAAGGAAAAGAGATCGGCGATTAGAGAAACGCGGAGGGGGGAGGTGAAAAAATTTCAAACACAATCGTGAAACGAGAGATAATTGCTGGCTGATTGTCGCGTTATAGGCGTGTACCTGTGTGGTGTAAGGCCTGTGTTTAGGGTTTCTTTGCGTAGTGCGGTAGAGTACTTAGCTGGAAAAAAAAAAAAAAAACGGGGACCGCTGACTTTCTTTTCACTTGGCCGGTCTATAGTGTGTGTGTATCTGTTGGCGGGTTGTGTGCCATGTACATTTGTATGTACTTACTTTGTTTAATAGGGATGTATTAGAGTTTGAAACGACAAAAAACGAGCAGCGAGCGAAGGTTCGATGGTTGACGATGTACGTACGTATAACAACTTACAGTGGGCGTAATTTGAAAGTATTGATGAGAAGTTAAATTTATTTATTTAAAATTTTACAATTGATACATCATAATTTATTTTTATTTGTTCTCGCCAAAACATCTATACAGCATAGTATATCCATTCGAACAAAATAATAAATAAAAAAAAGGAAAGGTAAAGAAGAGAGGAAAAAAAAACAAGTACGTATTTACCTAATAAATAGCCAAAGTTCAACACAAAAACAGGAATGTAGAAATAGTAGGTAAAATAATATTTCTCGGCAAAAAAGTTCTGTTGGATTCTGAAACTTAGGATTAACTCGTTTCGAGCGATGTGCTGAAACTGCTCTGATTCTTTTAGAATTGTATGGAAAATGAATTCCAGGTATAGGGTAAAAAGTGACGGATGCAAACGATTGAGAGGAATAGGTGCGCGTGGTGGATAATTTACAAGACAGTTTCTCGCGAGAAAATTGAAAGGCTCATTGTTACGATAATTTTAGGGTAAGCCCGTTTTCTTAATGTGCTGTCTGTATCGTCTGTTATTAAGTAAGTAGCGTGATTGCCGGGGAACTGCCAATAATTTACTATACTTATTAGACCAGATGTTACAAATCCAATATTAGTCGTAATTGTTGTTTATAATTACAAAATTATCGCTTGTTTGGTTTTTTCCCCTCTCTTAAATGTCACTTGCCGTTGCGGGCATTTCTCGTATCTGTCGTAGCGGAAATTTCTAACTCTTTATTACAAACGCGAGTAATGCCACGTCAGCTAAGTGTAATTTTTTCTTGTGGAATTTGAAAAAGTCTACTGTTCAAGGTATTCACGTTTTATTTGTTTTATTTCTGTTATTTATGATTCAAATTATGGTAACAGTAACGGTTAATACTTGTTGCACTCGAGGCTACATTTATTTTCTTTTAAGACGAACTAGTGAATAGTTTGGAATTTTTGTTCTATTTGCTATTTGGCATGTGACAGTGACTTCTCGGGCAGACATGTTATCATATTCATACTTATTTCAATAATGTTATGCATTATTTACACGTATATCTATGCATATTCTGTAGGCTCTTATAAATTAAGAAAACTTGGTAGTAATTTTTTCATGGGTGAAATCCTTAAAAAATACGTAGATAAATCATGTACTTTGCAAACTCTCTCTAGAGAATTTGAGGAATGATAACAAAAAAATGAATGCAAAAGGATAGTGGGATAATTTTCGTGTCTACAATCATATTTCATTGTATATTAAAGAACTTCAATGTCTAACTATTTTTTCCCTCTTTTCACAGCTTCTAGTTCGGTATTTTTCCTTTTTATTAACCGTTTATTTTTGGATATTACGTCACTACTTGAAAAAATTAGTACTGAGTTTTGCTACTAACCTGTCTTGGATACATTTATTACGTATTATTTCCATCCCTTGATGTTTCTGTCTTACTTGTCCACTTTCGTGGTTGATCCTTTTTCGAATAGGGATTACTTTTCCTGATTCATTCCAATTTTGTTCTTAACTATCTCTTCTTCTTTCCTCTAAATTTATTATTAGTCTTAACTTTTTTTCTGTTTTCAAATGCATGAAGAGTCTCTAACTTTCTTTATTCCATTGTGTCCATTTTCCCTTCAGTTGATACTTTTTTATTTTATTCTGACTTTGTTTTCTTTCACTTCTATGTTTCTTTTGTTGATTTCATCTTACATGTTTTTCACTCGTTTTTTGTTCCTAATGACGGTAGATTTCTATTCATAACACCACTTTTTTTTTCTTCAAATCATTTGACAACTATCCAACCACCTTTATCTTTTTCTTGCTAAAGTTTCCCAACCTTTTTTATTTTTTCTACCTGCTGCTTTGCCTTTATTTCCATTAAAATTTTTTTTTTCCTAATTTCGTCTTACCTTTTCTATTGGGTTTTTTTTGTGCATCAAAGCCCAAAACTGAATGAATTTTACCATCACCTATCATTTATCTTTTCTCCTACAGTTGAAATTTGTTACCAATTAAACGTAACCTGAAAGTAAACCTCTTTTCTTTATTTTTACTCTTTTTATCTTATTTTTCTATCTTGGCTTTCATATTCGTCTTCTTTAACTACACTTCTTCTCCTTAAATTCTTTTTGCTATCTGTTATTTCTTTAATGTATATGTCTATGTTATCGTGTCTAATTGTGCAATCCATTGCTAGTATAGCAAAAGTTTTACAAGCGTATACTTCATTTATGTTGGACAGAAGATATCTCCTCACACATTCATACGGGAGAAAATTAGAAAAAGATTATCTTTAGAGGAGAATAATATAATTAAAAACATTGAAATTAAATATTTTCCTTGTAATTTTGTGACAAAAGTACCTGAATGATCTATAAAAAATTATAGTATGGAAATATTTACTAAAAATAAAAAATTATCGTTAACTATCACCGGAATTGACAATCATATTTTACTTTTTGATTAAAATACTTAAAATAATTATTACGTGGATTACATGGATAATTACGTGGATTTACAAGCAAATAAATGGTATTGCAAAAAAAACAGTCATTTCTAGGTAGCTATCGAATTTTTTTATTCTATGTTTACTGTATCAAAGAGGGGTGACTCCTTATTGAGGAAATTATTCCGATTAAATTAGAGGAAGATATCTACCCCACAAGCGATTCAAAAATGATCGTGTATTACGAGAAAGGGTTGTTGGTGCAATAAATCACATACATACCCTACTACAAAAAATTCATGCTGTACAAGCTGTGGCAGCCTCATCCCGAGCCTCAGCAGAGAGATCTCAGATATTTTACAGAGAAAAGAAAAGAGCAGTCCCACAATCGTCTGTTACCAAATTGTTACGGCACACAGATGTATACATGTGACAGGCGGGATACGCAGCCGTTGCATGCATGTCAATTTTAAATGACCGCGCGTCCCCGGATCACTTTATCTTGAGTTGAGTACCTATACCTATGCACACGCATTGGTACTGAACTGCACTCTTGGACGTATATACGGCAATCACCAGCCGGTCCACACCTGTCATCTCCCTCTTATCTCAGCCAATCCATTCGTCTTTTTTGGATGTCCTCTGCTCCACTCACTTTTTCGTTCACGAAAATATTTTCTTCTGCTCTTTTTTCCTCCACCGTTTTCTTTTATTTTTTTCGTATCTTGCTGGTACTGGTTTTTGAGCTGTTGGTCTTTTTTATTTATCCACGTGCTTATTTTATTTTACCATCTCTTCTTTTGTCTGGTGTTTCGTCCTTCAGGGTCACAACACTATTGAAAGCATATTTCGGCAATGTTGGAGCGAACCTCGAAAATATTATTTTCAAGCATATTCTAAAGAATTTTTCAATTGGTCCACATTTTTTATGACTATGAAAGTTTGCTTACGTTGATAATCATTTTTGTATTATTATTATTAATAGTACATGGCATTACATGAGAATTAGGGGCTATGCACAAGCCTCGTGGTCAGTTTAGGGGGGATGGGTGGGGGAAGGCTCAACAAAATGCCACGTAGTTTTTTAATATACCGTTCTATGGTACATATCACTATTTTTTATTTGAAAATTGCAAGATTGAAATATAGACTGAGTTTTAATATGCGATGCCTCGTATGTGATATACCTCAAAAAATTAGGAGACTTTTCAAAACATAAGTATGTCACAATGTACGATGTATGTCTAGAGGCACGTACACTGGAGACATTTGCGATTAATGTGGTGCTTACTTTGCAACGAAAAAAAAGGCAGTTCATGGTAGAGTCAGTAGTTGTAAGTTAAGCAGCGGGCAAACAAAGTTCTTACAAGGCTAAACTCAGAAATACCGTGTAAAATTAACCGTATTTAACCAATCATTGAATGGTTTGAAAAGGAAGACGAAATCAATACTAAAAAACTTGATGTTATTATTTCGTGCCCAATTATAAATAATAATGATTTATACATAATTGGCTTATGTTACCTTTCTTGAGTTCAGATAGCTTTGACGAATAAGAACTGTGGAATAATAGTTACTGGTTTTTGCTATAGCTAATAGTTTTTGTCACAAATGTGCATCTCTGTAGGTCCCTGGACCGTTGGGACAGCCCTGGTCGGATGCACAGTAGTGGCGAACTCTATTCATATGCTAGTATACCAAAGTATAAAAAATAGAAAATAATATATTTTTCCGAACTACCTGTATGTAATTGTATTAAAAGCTTGGGACGCACAATTTTTTAACGTTTTTTAACCTAATTTATTGTTCACGACAATTGTATTGAATTTGATCAATATAACTTAATTTTTTCTTAAAATCCAAGTGCCCCAAGTTTCAAGTAATTAAATAACATCTCACTGGTGGCTCGAAAAAACAAATTAATTCCTTCTTTCTAAGTCAATAAGTGATTAATTTTTTTAAGATTTTTTTTCGTCCAAATTTATTTTTAAAGCGACTTATGAGTAAAATTTAATAAATATCTGTATATCTTGTGCTAGGGTTTAAGTTTTTTTTTCATTCAAATTTATTTTTAAAGCGATTTGTAAGTAAAATTCAATAAATATCTGTGTAACCTGTGCTAGGGGCACGGATTAATTAAAAAAATTTGGGTTTTGTGCGGTGAAAATCTTAAATAAGTTATAAAAAAATAGTTTAAGGTAGTAACTGAAACGCAATATTTTGAAAACACCTTCACACATATACACATGCACACACATTCGTATACGATAGGTAGCACCATAACGTAAGTATCGATGCGCGAGAAAACATCATTCACATTAACGTGGTCAATTGCATGCAAGTGTATTATACTCGCTCGTATACCTATAGGTACAGGCACGTCGATGGAGGCACCAGCAGTAGCACCAGTGGCGCGTGACACTTGCACCACTGCAACGCGGTGCCGTCAAAGGGAAGGAAGGAGAAGTACTATGCACACATATATTTGCACAGGGAAAAAGCGATAAGGGAGCAAGAGAAGTGCCGCTGCAATTACGCTCGGGGCTTGCGCCCGCAAGGTGTACATAAGTCCTCCCAAGTATCCCGCGCGTAGATGTATGTGCAGCAGCGCGGGGTAAATGACTTTCGGCTCGCCTGCCTTTTTTCCTCTTCCTTCTTCTCCTGCGTCCTCTACTCGGGTAGGTATACTTTTCCCTCATCTTTTTAATCCTAACGCCTCGCTCGCTCGCTCGCGCTCCGTCCAATGGCAGATATAATCGAGGGGGCACAGACACAGCCAGCGCGCGAAGGAGAAATTGAGGATAAAGTCATAAATTATCGGCCGGCAAGTGAAATATGCGCTAACTCCCCTGCTCTCCTCTTCCTTTAATTTGCGCCAAAGCTACCCGACCTGCCTGCCAGGTCCGGTTGTCGTCGTCGTCGCGCTCCCGGCGTGATCCTAATAGACCCAGCAGCGCACTCTCGTTTATTATGTGCGTGCATGTAACATAGTGTATATCCGGGATTTTTCCAGGAGCGTGCCCAGGAGAGTCGTGGTGCCACGTTTTTTAGCTCGGGGATGCGTGATTACGTATTAGGTGGTGCGTGCAGTGCATAATTTTAAAGGCCGCAACCTTGCATCCGTGGGTAAGGCGTTGCAAGTGGGGTTCTGTTTGGTCTGTTTGTACTCGAGTTTGATTTACAATGCGTACTCGGTCGTACTTCGATGAGAAATGTCGGGAAGGCGAATATTATCGGAAATATTCTAGTGATGATTGTTGTTTTATTTTTTAGATGGGATTGTAAGCTGCTTGAGAAATTGTTTGATTGACATAGGACATACCTAAACTTTATCGAAAATGTTAGAACTACCGAGTGTATCTTGAAGATTACATTGTTTTTATTTTCTGTATAATTTGCTTTAATTTTTTTTTTTATTATATTTTAAAATTGTTATCAAAGGGTCAAACATATTGTATACTCCATATTTTGTATATTACACTGACTTGATTTCTTTTACCAATGTCATAATACCTAGCTGTCCACATCGCCATCGTCAGAGAACTCTTGGTACAAAGACACTACCTTTGAAAAGCAGGATGTGTGGAATGACTTAGCTTGATGATGTAGAAGACGGCGAACAACCCGCCGCCTGCTAGGGGCACTATAGAGAGAGATAATCGTATAAGCCAATCCAGAGGCAGTGGAGCACCGACCGAATGATTATTATCGGTCTGAGGTTAGGCAGGCGTATGGGAGAACACTACTAGAACGGTGGACCCACCTGGAATCGGAGCAGGTCCTCTAGTGTTCTGATATTATTAACAAGAATAAAAAAACAAATTAATAATAAAACCAATACGACTAATGACAAACTTAGGGATCACAGACTTGCAACTTGGAATGTTGAAACGCTGTATGAGACAGGAGCAATCAAAGTAGTTAGTGAAGAATTAGGTGGATACACTATTGGGGTTATTGGGGTTAATTGACATCGCGGCTATACAATAAATTAGACTACCAGACGAAGGGAACATGAGGATGGGAAAATATATCTTTCTTTATGGTGGGAGCACAGGGGGCTCTTTTGGGACAGGATTTTTTGTCGGAAAATATCAGGGACTTTAGGGTAATAAACAATAGCTTATCATGTTTAAGACTAGCCCATATTTAAATGGTACAGCTATTCATTAATTAAAGTGCACGCGCCGACAGAGGTTTAAGACGACGACATTAAAGAAGACTTTTTCGCTGAATTAGATCGACTGCATGACTAAACTCCCTTTTTAACACTAAACTAATATTATGAGATTTTAACGTAATAATCAGTAGGCAAAATAATTTTAAATAAATCATCAGAAAACAGAGCCTGCAATAGAAACTAGCAATGATAACGGTGTGAGGTTCATTAATTTTGCGGTATCAAAAAATCTTATGGTTAAAAGCACATGTTTCAAGCGTATAAAGACATACATAAAACTATGTGGACGTCACCCGATGTAAAGACCAAAAATCTAATTGACCACATCTTAATACACAGTAGGCATCACTCTAATATACTGGATATCAGAAGCTTTGGAGGAGCTGATTGGAACTCAGATTACTTTTTAGTTGTAGCAAAATTACGGACACGGTTAACAATATCCAGAAACATGAAATCGAATACAACGGGAACAAGTACAAAATTTGCCATAACTAAACTGCAAGGGGAGGGTGAAAACTAGATTGTGGTAATCATTTGTTAATTATTTAAGTATACAATTGAAATATTTATTTGTTTGATATTTTAGGCGATTAAATAATATTATAACTATACAGACTAAAAAAAATTGAAAATACTTTTAAAAAATTAGATAAAAAAACAAAAAAGTTTAATTAAATTATGTGATTATTATAAATATTAATTCCAAGTTATAATTCTACAGCGTAACCTAATAGGATTGAAACGGTTTAGATTTAAACAGAGATCTTTAATTTTGATTTGCAAAACAAAATTATTACGAAAACAGACTTACATTTTTTTGTCAGGTTCTGATAAATCCATTATAAATATTTAGTAGATATTCTCAAATCCATTGCAAACATCTCAGCAATGTGACACTTTTTTTTCTTTATTTGATGATAATAAAAAATAAACAAACTATGTTTAATTGCCACAAACATCGCATTATTGTTCGATCAAATATTATTACACACACCAAACTAACACAATTCGTGATTTCACCCTCAGTCCACATCGAAGACATCACACGATGGCAACAGGGGCGGGCAACATACGAATTTAAATACTCAAATACAATATTAAATATGATACTCTAAAATACTGTATTTGGAAATACTGCACCTTGAAATACAGCGTTTATAAATGCGTAATTACATATGCGGTATTTGAATACATTATTTGAATGTAACATGTATTTGCAAATGCGTATTTAAATACAGCATTTTTAAATACAGTATCTTGAAATACTGTATTTATAAATACAAAAGTTAAATACACATCAAATACATTATTTTTAAAATATTTTTCAACATAAGCATGAAATATATCATCCTGAGAAGTTTTACCTGCAATACAGCGCTTGAACAGTGTAAAACATACTTGCCAATTTATTAATTGAGTCTTAAGGTAGAATGTTGTCCCTGCACTACAATACTCTTAGCGGACCTACACTATTTCGCACTCGTCCAGGCTATTGCAGTGAAAAAGACAAAATTTTACGTAACACACGACTTAATTAGCAGTTTGGCAAGTGTGTTTTAAAATCGATAGGCCCTATACTGCAGGAAAATTACCTCAGGGGTACTTATTTAATGCTTCTGTTGAAAAATCGTTAAAAAAATGATTTATTTGATGTGTATTTTACTGTACTTATAAATACAGTATTTAAAATACTGTATTTTTACACAGAATTCATAAATTTGGATTTATAAGTATCTATTTATCAATACGGTATTTAAATACTTTGAAAAACCTCAAAAGTATTGAAATTCGGTATTTTTTCGGAAACGTGGCGACGTATATATATATATACAGCCACAAACATCGATCGATCCATCGTATTTAAAATAGCACTTACGCACCACTACTTGGTAGATAGCAACGCGGGTAATTATCAGCACACGCGCCTTTTATTTTACCGGCGATATCCCTCTTTCGGCAAGAAATAAGTAGAAGACGAAGAAGAAAAAGGAGCTTCGGACGGCCACGAGCGAAAGTGTCAGAAGCGACTGGCCCGTCGCTCGCGCGTCTCCCAAGAGTTGACAATATACGGGTCGTTTCCTTCGCCGGTGGCCAAAGCTCCGATACATATACACGTAGCGGGAGGGGGAAGAAGCTCTATACACACATAGGCCAAGAAGGCCACTATAAGATAGCCATCAGATGGAGGCGACGACGGACTGACAGTCGAGGGGGTTACGTGGGGGGAGAGCTCTTGAGCCGAGCGCGAAAAGCTCCTCTAGCCAAAGGGGCCGCACAATTTGAGTAACCTGCTGCTGCTGTTACTGAAAAGCTCTGTCTCTCTCTCTCTCTCTCTCTCTCTCTCTCTCTCTCACCTCTTCTTGTAGGTACACTTACAGAGATAGAGAGCGAAGGCAAAGGTATACCTATCCATCGCGGCAAAGTGTGTCCGAGCGGCAGACCGACCGCATCGATAATTCGATAAAGTGTCCCTCTCATTACCCTATTGATTGGCCCATTGTGCTCGGTGCCTCTCACCCCGTGCTTTTAGCAGCCGTCTCTCTCTCTCTCTCTCTCTCTCTCTCTCTCTCTCTCTCTCTCTCTCTCTCTCTCTCTCTCCCTCCTTCTCTCCCTCCCCCTCTCTCTCTCTCTCTCTCTCTCTCTCTCTCTCTCTCTCTCTCTCTCTCTCTCTCTCTCTGGTATACTATATCTTGAGTGCAAAGAGAAGGCGAGCAGCGGCTCCTTTGCTCCTCGCGCTCGTTCCTTCTTCTTCTTCGCCGTGACGTATATCTTCTCTACATACTCATACCGTACCCCATACTTATACACACTTGCTCTCCTTTCGCCCTGCGCTGCTCTTCTCTTCGAAGGCTATACATATACATATATATACCCCCACGCGTCCAAGGATTAGCTGCCTTCGTCTGTCTCGCTCGAGAGGTGTACTATTGTAGCGAGAGTCGAACCTATATACAGCATCCGCGTGGACGTCTCGATCGCACATCAGCGCGTTAACTCGATTTGGCCCGGCGTCGCCGATGCCGCGGGCGGGGATTCCCCTCTTTCTCTCGCCGCTCTGTGAATCCCCCGGTGTCTAGGGGATCAGGATCTTCTTGACTTCCTTGGAAATGGGAATGGAGGGAAGTATGGGCAGACACACGTGTTACATATACTTGGAAGGATCTGGACGTCGTGTCGGGCTGATGAATTCACGGGGGAATCGAGTCGAACGTCACTATCCTTCTTTTTGCGATGGTGGCATACTTTCCGTTGGACTAAGTTAGCCTGGGAATTATTGCTATTGACGTAAACGTGCAGCTTTGTTTGCGCTGCTGTGATGACTGTACTTCTGTTTTTACTATTTTTTTTGTTTTATAAAAGATCGGGGTTAGTTTCAGTCTGACATTCAATTGTTCAAAACTTCGTCCGCTGAACACTTGAAAATAAATTTTATTTTGGCACATAGATACTTCAAACTAATAGAGAAATTGGGTTGTGCATTAATATATATTCATAGGAAGCAAAAGTTAATTTTAATTCAAGGTAGTGCGTTCTAGACGGCTCTTGGGAATACTCAGTTCGCGTGAAATATGAATTAAATATTAGAGCTTACTGCTTAATAGAGCTTCACCGCATAAATCAGATAAGTTGGAGTAAGCTCGATGCTCTGTTTAAATAAGTTGTGCTGGGAAGAATTGCAGTGGCAGAGGGTATATGTATATCAGAGATTAAGTAAATCGCTCAAATATATGTACACGCTCTTATACTCATTACAAGCTTTGGATTTTGAAAATACTTTATGTGTGAACATAAAAAAAATAATTAATTTTGTCTGAAATTATATTTACGAAGACTTTTAAACAGCTATTGTTCATTTTAATGTCAAATTGAAAAAGTTGTCAGTTCAACCATATATTATCATCTTTGTTAAATTTTGTTCTACGAAACAAACACATCATGCGATGGCATTTATGTTTTCAATAAAATTATTTTTGAAAATATGAATCACACCATAACTTTCGATACTTTTTTAGAAAGACGAAAAAAAAATGCAATTCAGAAAATTACATCCAACAACCCCCCCGACCCCCCAAAAATCGTCACCACTTCTCTAAACGTCTGAATCGTCTCATGCATACCCATACAAACCTCAAATAACACGCAAGCCAAAGAGTCTCCTGGTGGAAAGGCGTGGAGGACTCGGGAGGAATCCTTCGAACGAAACGGGTCCTCGAGACTCTCGAGAGACGTCAAGCTGAGTCGGAATCTTCATCTATCACTGGACACAATCGAACTCCTCTTCACCCACACGCTCGCTCCGAATCTCGATCGATATCCTCTCCTCTCTCCCCAAATCAAAAGACGGGAGGGACTCTGCCTAATTGAATCGTCAGCTCGTCCTTTTCTACATACATTATGGTGCACACCTACATAAGTCTCCACTAGGCGAGAGATGGGATATTTTATGTGACAGACGGACAGAGGCATGCATATGTAAGGTATACTGGACGCGGACGTCGTTGTCAGGCACATCACGAATGCCGTCCCCGTGTCTGTAGATATATATATATATATATATATATAAGTGGCCGTGCGGGGCGATAGTTGGCCCCTATATTATATACGCACTCCTTGATCTCTCGTTTCTCCCTCGGGCGATCTTTCGGAGACTTTGGACTCTGTCTCTCTTTCTCCATGAGCTTTACATTATATACCTAAGCGGTCTTGGTCCTTCTCCGGCTGAGTATGTTTAGTTTGTTTCCCATTCTTCTGCAGTCAAATGTGTTTTGGACTGCTTTGATAAGATCATTTTCGTGGCTCGAGTATTTTTCGGATTGTTTTTTCTGACCGAATATAATTTATTTTTAAAATCAAGTGAGGCTCCAAAGTCGATGCGCTCTTCTGGACTGAACATCTTTCTACGATGAAGAAAGGAACTTATGAAATAAACAGACTTCAGGGTTGATTGCTGGAATACGTCAACTTGCGGTCCACCTCCTTATACCTCTGTTATTATAAAGTCACAAATATTTGAAATATTTAGCTCGAAAAAGCTTACTCGTGCATTACACAAACGCATCGCAGTAGGTTGCGTACACACATTGCTGTTCAAATGTATTCGCATGCGGGAAGAGAGTCGAGCGATGTATGTAGGTGTGTGCTGTATGCATGGTATACCTGCAGTTTGCAATATTATAACAGCACCAACGGCAGCAACCGGCAGTCCGAGGCACGACTGGTGGGCGGGGCGTGTCATGCCATTCTATTTCAGCCCCGTGCTTTCATTCATAACTTGGTTTTTAATAGCTCTCCCACCCTCTTTCTGCCTGCCTCTCCACTTTTCTTGCGGTGCATATATATGCTGCTGCACCGGCTGCCACTTTGCGCTTTCTCTCTCTCTCTCTTTCTAGATATAGTAACTCTCACACCTTCGCACGATCGTTCATACGGATATATATTAATACTGTATTATCTTGTGTACCTGGATGCGCCTTCTACTTCGTCTTTCTTTCTTTTTCTTTGTCTCTCTTTCGAGTTTCGTTGTCATCGTGGCTTTGACCTTTTAATTCATCGGAGTAGTACACGCGAAAGTACATGTTCGCTCAATGTTTTATACACCATGTATGGATTTAATACATATTGTTTGCGTATAAGGGTGAGGGCCCTCCCGGGACACACTTTGCAATCTATCTATAAAGATAATGAATTTTCATACAATTCGTTGCTAGTATTATCAACTTTGGTATTCGAATCATAGTTCAGCACGTAAATAAGGTCTATATGATGATTTGCCCGACTTGCAGTGAATTTAATTAGTATTTCGATCCTTACTCCTTGATAAATCACAAAGCTTCACAGTTTCTTGTTTTAAGAGTGTAGATGATAAATGCGTAGGTTTTGAAACATTTTCTAGATTCGTAACGCGATCGGATTTTTTAACAATGATTTTTGCATCTACATCCAAGACGCGTCTATAGTCGGTTGCTTTTTGTTACAATATCATCACTATCATACGCTAAAAGCACATAGACCATAAATCAAACGAACAGTATGTACCGCTGCACAAGTTCAACAACAGCAACAGCAGCAGCAATCAACAAACCCATTTTATCGAATCGAGCTTTTCCCCAACCGGTGTGTGCAAAAGAAAACAACGACGACGACAATCCGAACACTCGCAGTCTGACGACTTTATTGTCAGAGTAGTACCTTATATACTTTGAGAAAATAGAAAAAAAAACCGATACGTGTCATATATCAAGACATATATAGATATATATGTACGCGTATTATAATATATATTTATCGCGAGCGAGTTGCACGAAACCCAGTAGCAGCTTCCACATACAGTTGCGCGCGCGCGACCCACTCACATCTGCCGCTGAAAGGAAAGGAAGCAAAAAAGTCATATGCACCATACGCTCTCCGCGAGCCACGGCTGCCGGCCGATTGCCGATATCAGGAACACGTCAGCCGGACTTGAATTATTGACTATCCAATCAAAGGTTCCTCTCTCTCTCTCTCTTGCTTGGAAAGCTCCTTATCTTGCGCGTTTTACGTATATATGCACGGGTACAACACTGCACGCGGAGCGCTACCGTGTGCTCGCTTATATACGCCTGCGGACTGTGGAGAAGACGGTGCAAGACGGCTGTCGTAAATTAAAATTCTACGGCCGCGGAATATTGTGGCGGAAAGCACAATGTCGCGGTGTTTAGCCCGGTGAGTTGGCTTTCCCGCTTTTCGGCTGGGAATATACTTTTATCCGGGGACGAATCTTGCAGTCCTGCGATTGTTCGTTTAGTTTTTTAGGTATCGCGATAGAAGCGGATATTTGTACATAACTAACGCTCGATTCTTGCTGCAAAGTGTTTTTTTCCGATCGAAGGTAAAAATCGCGCCGCCGGAGAAAGTTTCGCTCGCTGCCGGTTGGCCCGTGTTGCATGCATTATTCGTTTTTTGATATGTTGATATGGAGGCAAGTACATCTGTTCATTGAAAACATTTATAAGTAGGATTGTGAGGCATTAGAACGTGCTTCCATTTGTCATGCTTTCGGGTAATATTAATTAGGAGAAAAAGATGGAGGTTGGATAGATGGTTGCTTGCGTGAAGGTACGAGAGAAATTTATTGTCATTAAATGCACGTTTGTTTGAATAATCGTTAATCACACTATTAATTCTGTATTTTGCAAACGTTTCCATCGATATTTTATCATGAACGTCGGAAAACTCCTCGAACGTGGTGAAATTAATTATTTCAAAATAATTTATTACTCGTGATTAAAGGACGATCATAAACTACGTGGTCCCCCGAAGAGTGTAGTAAAAGAAAAACTACACTGCACAGTTACAAATTTCGTGTAGTTCGCTATTTTATACTTATTACAAAAAGTGTGTTGTATGTTCAATTTCAAACAGAATTTTTCTGTTTATAATTGAATAGATTTTAAACAGTGAGCTACTTAGAGGGTAGAAGAGCCACGTAGTTTTTTACTGAAATTGAGTGGAGCAAAAAACTGCGGACCCGTAATTAAGTCGAATATCCGATCGAATTTCGAGATATAAATTTTCCTTAAAGCATGTAGAAGCTAGAGTATTAAATCCTCATGTTTCATCAGCATGAAATTAAAAGATGTTCTTATTATAGGTATAAGTGAAATCCGAAGTTTGTTTCAAAACCCTTTAATCTTTAATATATGGTGCATAGTTATATTTAAAAAACGAGAGTTATGTTTTGGCTTACCACTGCTAATACACAATACTATTCGATTAATAAATATTTACTATTTTAGAAGGAAGACGGTTGAATATGAATTAAAAAATCCAAGTTGAACTACGTGGGAAGAGAGGGATTACACACTGAAAAAAATTTGGTCTGCTGGAGATATATCAACTATGGTATACCACAGTTTGACGAGACGCATTTACGCTCACGCGTGGCTTACAAGTGGTGCCACAGGTAGTGCAAGATAGTCACCATACAGTTGAGGGATTCAAGTAGGCCCACCGTGGTCTCGAATCTCGACCACCGGTAGCTGACATATCTCTCCTTTACATTGTGTCACCAATCACTCGTGGGAGAGATTTCGGACCACGGTGGCTCCAAATACATACACTCAACTGTGGTGCGTGCAGCCAGCCACAGGTGGTGCTGAGTGTAAGCCACAGTGGGGGCTTTTGAGAACTATATATTTGTGGAGCACGTTTTCTCCCGTTTTTGATAGTAGTATCAGACCAAATTTTTCTCAGTGCAGTTAAATGTATAGTCAGAAATCGAACTACGTCAAGCTGTTAGTTTATCTTAAGTTTGTCTTGAACTAATATAATTGGACGTAGTTTTCGCAGAAACTACATAGCTAGATAGTTGTCAGACCTCGTTCTGTCTTGAATTCAACGCTGTGAACGAAGCATCACTCTGTATAACTCTACGCCCTGGTAGTCCTGTTATCTCATGTTTCAGTGATCGAATACAAATTTTTTATTCCACACAGACTGCAAGCCTAGCCAACGTATAGTTCATAAATACCACTCACGCATATAAGTAGAACGACAAAGAGAGAACAGTCAGATGGGCGGGGTAAGGACGAAAACCCCATATTTCCCAATAGGACACCGGACCGCGGAGATACTACACAGCCCATAACTCATATTATACCCGCGAGAGGCGGTAATAAGCTAATTATTACAAAGTCGTAAATAATAATGACAATACTTTTTCCGGTGACAAGTCCCCAGAGCCGCGCGCTAGAGTCTGATTACCGCAGTAGCTAAGGCACACGCACATAAAACACGATACTCGAAAACAGGATTTTCTCACCGTGCAATAACAATGATAATAATTCTTCAGGACACAGCGAATGACGCCAAAGAGGCCCGACGTACGGCGAAGAGACAAAGACACCCTGGGAACCTATCGTCGCTCCTCGATAAATGGCCCGGCTAGCCAAGAAAGCGAGAGAGAGAGAGAGAGAGAGGGAAAAGAGTTGCGTGCAGTGCCCAAGACAGGGGTCATACACGGAGGACGAAGATCGAGAGCGGGAGGAACGGAGAAAATAGTACACGAAAAGAAAGTCGGGGAGGATGAGCCGGAGGCCGGGCCCGAGGGGGAGATGCGCGCGAGTATAGGTTATATACCTGCGGTGTAAGGTGAGGCCAGCGACGCGGGCTGCGGTTCCGTGGGGGAAGGGGGGCTTATAAATAGACGCGCGGATAATCAGTCGGGATTTATGGTAACCACGGATTATCAAGTTGTACAGGGGGGGGGGGGGGGGGGGGGGGGGGCGACTCCCTACGGGGGCGGGGGGGTTGGGTCAATACAACACCTGGGTGACGGCCGGCTCGAAATGAGCGCACGGACATGCATATACATGGAAGAATCGCGAAACTCTCGTTCGAAAATATAACAATGTGAACTGCAGGTAGAGTGTGTATAGAGGTGTTGGTATTGCGCTACACAATCCCCGGGGAATGTTCCAAAGGTAGTTCTTGTGTCGTGAGAGGTTCCGCGACGAAGCTCTAGCGTTCTAGGACTCTTCTCGAATTGATGTATGCATACGCTCAAGAAACAAATTCTGGTTCCGGGTTGGATCATTAATATTTGATCGGGTTCACAGCCGCTTGGAGATGTTTGTGAAAAGTAATCAAGAAGTTGATACAGAATAGAAGGCCGATACAGACTTTTCGATCTCTAAACTAATCATGTGTTATAATAGAGCAACATAAACAATAACAATTTTAATGCTCAACTGCAGGGGCACTATGCTCTATAACTTTTACACGCAACCTGTACACGTCAAAGGAGCCCCATCAATCACGGAGAATGGACTACCACTCTCTGCTCCGTTGTTCATTAGATTAAATAAAAAATGGAACGGAAACCACCTCGGCGCAATTTATTCGCGAGATACCCTCTCAAAGGCAGGCTATTGTCTTGCGCTCGCGTTGTCATGTGCGGCCGATTCGGCGAAATTTCAAATGTGATACAAGCAAATGAATGAGCGAATATAGAAAAACCTGCTTTTATCTAACACGCATATACATACGTAAACTTACGCTCGATCACTCGTAGGATACAAATACACAGGTACACAAGATACCAGCGCGCGAGGAGAGGAGACCAGCCCGGCATGCACGCGAACAAAAGGAGCAAATTGCAATCGTGATTAATGAAACGGCACAAATCGAACCGAGAAAGTAGAGAGTCGATCGTTCTCCTCCCCTCTCTTCCTTCCTCGTCTCTCACGCGCGACAGAGAAAGTTCCGAAAGCGCTGCACGTAAGCATCATCATCATCATCATCATCATCATCCCGGCAGAAACATAATACGTATATATCTGCATTGGGCTACATTCATACACGCATAACTTCTTTGACGATTCCATCCGATTTCACACTTGCAAACTGTATTTGTACATAGATACGTACATAGCTGCGCGCAACCGATTCGACTCGGAACTAGAGAAGGTATTATATTGTTCCCAGCATGCAGGTATACGTATAGTAGTATCATCGTGCACTATGCGAGAGGGGAATTCGGGCTATGCGGCCGACGCGCATACCTGAGCTCTCTGTCCCCCCAGACCTGGTGCAGGATTTATATCACACATATACACATAAACTCGCGAACACGATCGGATACCTGTAGGCGATGTATATACCTGCAGTGTGTATCTTATAAACGCTCGCAGCAAGGAGGAGCTCCAATTCGGGACGCGACAGGAGGCGCGCGCGGACGCGGGACGATTCTATCCCGGCAACAATAGACACCCCGAGAAACTTGCTTGCCTTGTTTTTTTTCCTTTTTTTCTCTTCCTTCTTCTCTTTCTCCCCCTCTCCTACTCCCCCTCATCCGCCCTCTACTCTCTGCAGCGAGCCTGACGAATAATTCCCACAGCCTTCGGGCCGAAGTACAGGGCGGGCCCTCTCGCTACCCACTGGTCCGCCCCCCCCCCCTCCCCTTTTCTCTCCCGTGTCGTATTGTCAGCGTTATATTCTCGTATCGCGCGCGTAGGCAGCAGGGGAACGCGATCACAATGCTCTAGCTCCGATACTTACTTATTTCTTTCGATGGTGAAATGCGATGTAAGTATACGCGTATAAAGCTTCAAGTTTTGTACATGTGTGCCTATGACGGCGGAGCTTCAGATCTCTCAGGGGGTACGGCGAGAAGGGAGAAAGGGGCTATTATTAGAGGAAAGCCTGCAATTATACATGCGCCACTCTCGACGTGCGTCGTTGTCAGACGCATGCATGCTGATGGATGGTTTTTTTTTTTTTTTTTTTTTTTTATTGTAATTTTTGTGTTTTTATTGTTTGTATTTGGGTGGTGGGGTACGTCCGAGATTTTACGGGTAAAAGGAATCGACGAAGATCGGCTTCGCTCGTTCGCGTATTGCGGTGCTTTTTCTGTGACCTATTATTCCCTTGTTAATGATCGATTGGATATAAGAGGTGATACCTCTTTGCGTGAGTCGCTATTAGTGCGTTTTTGAGGAATCTTTCATTTATGAATCCTCCAGAAATTCTTGAATACGTCAACAGCTTGATAGTATTTTGGGTTATCCTTCATATCTGAATTAGTAGAGAATAATGATAATAATAATAATAATAATAATAATAATGATAATAATAATGATACCAAAATCTGTAAAAATAAAAAAAATATATTTAATAGATAAATTATGTACTTACAGAATGGTTGACAAGTGGATTCTCCAAAAGCCCTCAAAGTAGACGTTTGCATCTCATTCATTGCTGTTGACTATAGTAGAACCTTTAGAAACCCCTCTGCACCTCTCACCAAAGCGATGCGGGTTTGGTTGAACCTTATGGGATACATTCCACTACCTCGTTGTAAAAAGTTACCGATCAACGCCACTGCTCACCTGCAACACAAAATTTAACAAGGTAAAGTGTGACATTTTTGCTAAAAAATTTCAACGATATAAATACATGGTCATGAAAAAAAATTTGCACACACCACACACGTTCCGATCGCAACAATTTCTTGCACGTAAGTAATACATACACGCACAGAATCGCCGCACCGATGGATCAGCAGCAAACCATGGGCCGGCAAACTCCTTCGCATAACAGCGCTCGATTCGCAGCTCTGCGCGTCCACGCTCTCGGGCCGATGAGTCCCAGCAGTGGCGTCATTATTTACGATTATAAAATTCCAACCCGTGAATGAGCGCTAACGGGTCGCGGAGCGCGCGCTCTCGGGTATTCAAGCCCGGCTCGAAGAACACATTGTTCGCCGGCCGGCGAAATGATCCGTGTGAGAGAAGCAAGATCCCCCTCCCCCTTTATCTCTCTTATTTTCTTGTCTCGTAATTTTCATCTTTCATTGTTACAGCGAGCGAGCGTGTACTTACACACACGCGCGACCTTAACCTTCGGCTACCGAGGGTATATATATATCCCGTGAATCGGCCCATACGTCGGAGAAGCGAAAGGGTGTATATGTGTACAGTGTACGTACAGAATCCATTCATCCTGGACCGCTGGCTGCTGCCTCGCCCATGGCTCTTTTTTGCCTTGTGTATTGTCCTTATTATGTACACGTGTCGCTCGCTATTGTGAACACATGTTCGACGAAATATGACTGTTGTGCGCGGGCGTGTCTTACTTTTGCTTCATTAATATTATTATTCGTGCAAATTTGACTTTTTGTCATGACTACGGGGGTTGGCTCCCATGGTTGGCTGCAGTCTTGGCTGCTCGGCAGATCTTTACAGAGTACTGTCACGTGATAGTTGGTCGAATTGTCGTTTTAAATGTACTTTATACAAATATGTATATTTGGGATATCTTCTCTAACGGTATTCAAGTGCTTTTTTTACACAATGTGCAGCACTCGTTGAACATTAACATTGATGCTTACAGAAATATACGTACATTACAATATAATTGTATATTTTTCGCAGTATAATCGCAGATACAATATATAAAGTACTATTTCCTACCTCGGGCCGTTTTGGAACATTGGTACAACCTCGGTAGGAAAAATAGCATTGGTTACTCGACCGTAAAGGCTTTATTACGCCCCTCGCCTACGGCTCGTGCCGCAAACTTCTCGGTCCGTAAACAAAAGCCTTTCAAATCTCGTACGAAAACTACTATTTCTTACATGATCGGCAAACAGTAGAAGTAAAAAAAAACGTTTGAGTTGAAAAAATGCAATATGGATAAATGTCATAACATAGAGAATAGAAAATATTTGATCAATATAAAATTTGTATTTAAGTTCAGAACTTTCAATGAAGTTTTAATTAAAAAATAAAAATGTTTCTGTAAAGAATGTTTCTCTGAAAGAAGTAGAAATTTAAATTGAAGTGAATAAGTATTTATCGCCCTCTAAGGGGCTCAGATATGGCGTTTTGACAACCATTGTTGTATTACGCCATACGGTATTATAGCACGGTTTTTATTAATCGGTTTTTTTATCGATAGGTAGGAACAGTGGGTTAGGTACAAGGACAATTTCCACCTTGGGAAAAAACTTTTTCATTTTTTGAAAAAATGAAAAAACTTTTTCATTTTTTGAAAAAATCTTTGCCCAGAGTGGGAATCGAACCCGGCCATCTAGATCAACAGGCAGACACTCTACCTACTGAGCCATCACGCGGCGACAAACACGTTACCATTTACTTCAGCATTGTAACGAACCTTCATAAGCTTTTCTTCTTCTGGACCCCAGTAGATTTGGCATAGTTTTAAAACAAATATTGTACCTTCCGTTATTGTTCTGGACAGTATACGCGCGGAACAGTGACCTCACTTTAGACCCTCATAGAGAAAAATAGCATACGCAACTCGGGCGCAAGCCTTTGCTCCCTTTAGCGCACTTTTCGCCCTTCGATTACTTTGCGCCCTTGTGGCGTAATAGTATATTTCGTACCTGGTGGCGCATGTCGCCAGGGCGATCCCTGGGCCCGAGGGCGTTTGCGAAGCAACGCCCGAGGGACTGTTGTGAAACGCTATTTTTCCTACCGAGGGCGCAGTAAACGACCAAAGGTGACCAAAAACGCCCCGAGGTAGGAAATATATTATTTTCAACGAAAATATGTACAAATGGATTCTTCCTAAACGCGTTATGAAAATTACGAAATTAATTTTTTTTCAATATATTTAATTCTTTGACTTCATCGATTCGCCTGTGACACGTTATTTGTTAGCGATACACTAAACATATTTTTTTGGAATGAAGTATCTAAATTCATTCTACATCATGATAGCGGTAAATTTACTTCACAAATTTTTTAAGTTAGGCTATAGAAAAACTCACAAGAAAAAAATTATATATCTTCGAGCAATATCAAATAATATAAGATATTAGAATTTTGTGTTGCAAGTATTTATTTGAATTGAAGTACATTGTTTATCACATTATAATTAGTAGCATATAACTCATTAGTAAACTCATTGTAGCCACATCTCACAATTGTTTAATCTTAAAAAAACCACGAGAATGATAAGTATATAAACCTATCTTTGAATTGAGATTTTCATTAACAACAACGAAATAAACCTTTACCAAGAGAAAAATGCAAAGTTATTATTGTGGCCAAACTTTAAGTATTTGCAGAACAGTATATGTATATTAAAAATTTTCAACTGAATTATTGAGACATTTGGAACATTCTGCGTAGTTTGGCATCTTTGTAACAGTGCTAAATATTTCTTCTACAAGACATGGTTTTAATCTGATTAAGTTTTTAAACGAATCGGTATCAATTAAATGATTTAAATGTTTTGCTATAAAATAGAGGGATTGCAATTTTAGGGACAAAGAATTATGCTTGTCAGCCAACTGCAGATAATTTACTGCATTTTCAATTTTTATGCTCTCACAGAGTTTCATCTCGCAGACTTTTCTTAACGTGTCAAGTGCATATTTATCGGCAGCAACGAATACTTCATTAACCTCATAATTGTCTTCATTAAAATCATCCGAATAGATAAAGTGCAGTACAATATCAAGAGTCTTCCCGTTGAAATCTTCGATTTGAACTCTGGACTCCTGATTCTCCTTCATGTTATGCTTAAACATTGCTGCAAAGACGGGACTACGTGCTGCTAGTATGCACTTATGAGCAGGGAACTCCATACCGTCGTTTGCCACAAGCACGACATCGCTGAAGATACCTTCTTTAATAAGCTGATTAAGATCTTTTGATAGTTTGCTTGAAATACTAAACTTATAAACAACGTTTCTCTTATTACAAATATGTTGATTTGAGCCCCATTTTATCCAACATTTAATAATCAGAGTATCATCCTTCAAGGGGATAATTTTACTACGATTAATGTATTTTTTGTGACCATAGTTGGACTGGAGGACATCCAAATTTCTGTTTACACCCGAGTTGAACAAAGTAGACACTAAACATTTTCCACTGTTATCATAAAAATCAATTTTCTTGCATAATTCCACAACTTCTTTTTTATCTGCATTGAATGCAAGATAAACAGAAATATATTCTTTCACATCATCATCACGACCATAGGGGTAAAGCTGAATAAACCACTTGCATTGGTCTTTACCTGGTACTGAAAACATCTGAAAATAAAAATAATGAGATAGGAACCTTTGACAAATAATATGCGTTAACGTAAAATAATTTGTAATAGGGCTCGTTACTCAGAATTTCAAAATGGAAAAATACTCTATAATCGGTCGGAGACATAGTGGAAATAATAATTTTGAGTTTGGTTCAGGGCAAAGTTATGCAGGTATGATTGTCAATATTTATAGTATAATTCATTTTCTAATAATAAGTCAATTAACAGCCAAAATGAAGTGCGATTCTTTTATCTAAAATGAACATGGTCGACGTTTCGCTACTCACATGGTACTCACATGCCTGAGGCACCTGTAATGAGACTCAAAAATGCATGATTTGTCCTGAAGAGGCTACCATGTGAGTAGCGAAATGTCTACAATGTTCATTTTAAATAAAAGAATTGCACTCCATTTTGGCTGTTAATTGACTTATTATTGGATGATTTTATTTGAGGAGTGAGATATAATAGTGTTAGAGATGTGGAACATCAAGATATAATTTATTTTATTACCTGGGATGGTATACATTCACCAGGGTTATGACCATACAAACTAAAATTTTCTATTGTCCATGAAATGAAGACTTCTGTAACTAAAACTTGCACTTGAGATTTCGATTCCATGATAATGTTCACTAACTCTGCTTCTAAAAATATATAATTCAACGGTACAGTGCTGGATTGACAACAAATAATCACTGAACTGTATAAAAAATTTCTTATCATTCAAATTTAAAAAAGATTATGTTTAGATTAATGTATGTACACATTGTTTGAGACTCTTAAAAATGCTATTTCTAAAAGAATTTTTTAAGTAATTTTCAAAGACATTAATTGAATGTTTCAAATGTTAAACAAACTTAAAAATGCTTGAAATTTTTTACATTATTATCATAAAAACGAATTAACACAGTAGAAAAAATAAGCAACGGGCCAAATAAAACTTTAATGACAGCTACACATGCATACATCGTTAACTTTGGTTCTATTGCCTCAACACAGTTGTTTGATGTATTAGTTGAATGTTACGAATATAGTATTAACAAGTATACAGGCACACTTGCAAGAAGAAAGCAATGAATGTTTGGCAAAGATTAATTTTTAGTTGCTGCTTTTATTCCATAACTCAATGAGTTGAGCACCATTTTAACAAATTTCATTTTCTCAAAAAAAAGTACCTAAGGTCGGCACGTTGGATGAAAAAAAAAAAAAAAAATCAAGGAAGGGCACAGCTAAAACAAATTTGAAGTATATGCACAAAGAGAACCTTGAAGCTTTTCTTATTCCGATCAAAAAACTACTGGGGCTGCGGCCTCACCTAAGTTAGCCTCAACCGTAATCCAAGCAAGCCTCAGACCTCAGGGGCCGTACCATATAACTTTTTCAGCTTCGTCAAAAAAATCTGGACAGACCAATTTGCCTCTTAAAGTCACCTTATACCGTCTTAAAGATGAGAATTGGCTTGTCCAGATCCATATGTCGAAGATGTATGCATGCCAACTAAAATAGATTTGTATACACAGATGTAATATTCATTGTTTATAAAAAAAACATGATTTTAGATATAAGTAAAATTTTCCTGCTATCTGCAATGTGGTTTTAATTGCTAAGGCTTCAAGTCTTACTTGCTCTGGGTATAACCTAGCATGATTATTACTATTTCTGGCCTTTCCTACCCGTACAAGCTTCTGAACTCTGTAATCCTAC
>JAPYYV010010403.1:0-11341 GCA_030522625.1 Copidosoma aretas
AATAATTTTTAATTGTAGAAACTATTCATAAAGTAGGTAATAAATAAAATCTAGAAAATATGTACGATGTTATAGGTACCAATAAGTGTAATTAAATGACAATATCACTAATACTTCATCAGTTTAAGTTACAGTTTCATTTATTTTCTGTACAAAATTTACATTCACCTTCAAGTTATATATCAATTCCTATATGTTGCGATGCTTTTTAATAAAAACAAAGAATAGTATACAACTCATTTGTGTACATACATGAACACCATTTTCAAAATTAAAAAATATAACATATTATTTGTATTTGAAAATCATGAGTAGTATTTTAGACTCTTAGCGGATCTTGCTACTTGTCTTATTTTATTATAAGTCTTTTCTTGTTTTATTAAAATGCCTTCATCTTATGTAAGTCCACGTTCTAACTAGACACAGGAGAACTTCATCGGGTAAAGAATACTCAGAACTCACAACTAATGTATAATTTTAATAAAGCAGCTGATTTTCGGAAAATAAACTCTGCATTCGATAATCTATCTCCTATAAAACTAAGTATGGACTGTGAATGTATGTACGAGCGTTAAAACTTAGACGGTAGCAGACTACAAAAACTACAATATGGCGGAATTGTGGATGTGCGCAAGAACGTACTTAATTTGAGTCTATTAGGTAACACACCTCTTCTATTTACATCACAGTTTAAGTGTTTCATGAGATCGAGAACTTACGGATCAGATAAGTGATGTCACTCTATCGGAAGAACGTCTATTCACTTTCACAGGCTCACATTAAGAACAACTTCAAGAATTACATGAAATGATGACGTCCTTGAGAAACTCTGAAAAAAGAATTGTTACACAAGCAATAGTAGTTTTTCTCTTGTAATTGCGTACGGGAAACTCAAATAATTTAATTTCTTCTGTTCTTGGACTTGATCGACCACAGCAGGTTTCTGATTATTCAGAATCTGTGCTTAGAGCTTTTGAACATGATGTCCTTCCAACTATGTTTGGTATACAAAGTTTAAAAAGAAATGTTTTACTTGAAAATACAGCACCAATTGCAAGATAATTATATAATATTAATAATGAATTGGTTTTAGTATGTGACGGTACCTACCTTAGACATAAAAAAAGTAGTAACAATGAATATCAAAGGAAATCTTACTCGGGACAAAAAAAGGTTCCCTTGTGCAAGCCATTCACTATCTGTACTGCAAATGGTTATACAGTGGACATTATGGGGCCTTATTACGCTACTCAAAATTATGCTTCGATCATGAAGAAAATAATAAGTGACGTTAAGGGTTTGGTTCAGATATTAAATAAAGGAGACTTGTTTTCCGTTGATAAAGGCTTTCGTGATGTGGTATCATTTTTAGAAGAAAAAGAGTATAAGGTCCTTGTGCCTGCCCTAAAAGAAAAACAAAAATAACTAACAGCTGCTGAATCGAATAGTTCTCGTCATGTCACACTTATTCGTTGGGTGGTAGAGGCAGTTCACGGTGTAATTACGATGAAATATAAACTACTTCACCAACAGTTCGATAACAAGATAATACCTGATGCAGGACTCTACTGCAGAGTAGTTGAGTTTCTTGTAAATCAATTTGAAAAACGGTGAATTTCTGAATACTCTACAAAAGATTCGATTTTATCTCCAAACAGACGTAAAGAAAAAGAAGAGAATATATTGGCCGTTTAAGTCGAAACTCAAAGGTGCAACTGGAGGAAAATTCCATTAAAAAATTGACATCTAGTGACGTTATGAATTTTCCAGAATTGACCGAAGAAGATCTAGAAGTATTTTTTACTGGTACCTACCAATTTCAACAAGCTGTGTCATATCTAGCAGAAATGATGAATGATAAAAAAGAAATAGACATGAATTATTTAATCGAAACACCAGAGATGATAAAAGTTGAGGTCCAATCACGCCATATTTCCAAAAAAACTTACAATTGTTACATTCATTACAAGCCAAATACAATTGGATACAGTGGCATTCTTCGATACTGCTGTGAATGTGCCAATGGCTTAAGAACGATAGGATGTTGTTCTTATGTGGCTGCAATAATATACTATTTATCGCATGCACGATATAAATCAAAAGTTTTAAGACCTGCAGAAAAATTAACAAAAATTTTTGTGATTAAAAGTGTGTCACCGACCATTAATGAAGACAGCGATGATCATTAGAATTAAATTGGCTTGAGTGACTTATTTAGTGCGACGTCATATAAACAGTGTTTAAATGATAGTAACAGTTTTGTAAGAAAAATAACTTTGACAAATAATAATTTTTCTTACTGTATACATTTTTGTAAAGAATAATAGTCCCACAGTATTAAATAAAATTTTAAATTAAAACTACATTAAAATTGAATGAATAAATTTATAATTTTTACTCTTAAATATCGCCTGTATCTCTTTGCTTATTTTATATTGTACATTACTGTAAAATGAAGTTAAAATTTTATGAAAAATTTAGTATTTTCACTCTGTTTATCTCGATTTCCAAAGATCGCAAAAATTAAGTATTCTGTTGAAACATGTGGAACCAGTGAGGTAAATAAAAAAAATTGAATCCTATAGCATAAAAACACTTTTAGGAATTTTATGATCGACATTTTAATTAATTTACGTTTCACTGTCCTTAAGGTCTTGTAAGGATATGATAACCTTCCATTCTTCAAGGTGGTAGATAAGAAAAGCAGTCAGGAAGTTTCAACCAACGATGATTATTCTAAAAAATTCTAATCTTTCTAAGTGCCGAAATCAGCTGTATTATACGCACAAATAACATTATCGTGGTTATGTCTCACGTTCCATTGATTTTGAAAGTCTGCGCAAGATTCAGAATACTTTTTAGGTATATGAGAAAAAAAAAAATTATTTTTGTAGGTTAGAAACCTTTTAGTTGCACATTAGGACAAGAAAAAGCCTCACAATATTAAAAAATGCAGTTTTTAATTTTTTTGACCACGTTCCATCAATTTTAAAAATCTGAAAATTGATATTCAGGGCACATTAGTGATCAAAAATATACAGTATATATTTTTTTCAGATCATCCAATTTTTTTTTCTTTTTGAATTTTAAAAATTTAAATCGCTCATAAAAAAATTTAAAGAGTGCTGCAAAATTTAAAAACAATATCATCTTGTAGTGCTTGAAAAAACCTTTCATTAAAAAAAAAAAGTTGAATTTGATGCTAGTATAATCGATGTATGGCTAAAAAACGATAAATCACATTTTTTTTTTTGAGGTTAGGTTTGCATCTTTGGGACTAAAAATTTACACAGAACATCCATTTTTATGCTGAACATAGTAGTATTTTTTTCATTACGATTCTTTCAAAGGCACTTTTCACCATCTTATACGGCAAGGCCCATTATAAAAAAACTGTAAATTGTTATTTACATGTTCTTTCAGATATTTTATTTTTGCTTAGAATCAAATTGAAAATTTCGTCTAACTTTGAGGAAAAAGCAACGAATAAATAAACTATGTAAGCATAAAATTTTTCGTTTTATTTTCATATTTAGGTAACACTTTAGGTAACACAAAAAGTTAATAGGAAAAAGCTGTTACACGGAAAAAAATTTTGTATTAAGAGATCTCCAAACTTTGGGAACGCCTAAGCTCCGTGAATCAGTGAACTCAGAGAGTGCCAAGGCTGGAAGCGTCGTATATTGAAGTTGGGGGTCTGAGACCCCCATCGTTGAATAGCCAGCGTTCAATTTTTCTTGGCAGTCTCTCGGCTCCAACACAGAGCTATACGGCTCCGATAAGGGACTCAGTACACACAAGCATACACACAGATACTACAGCATGCACGTACGTGCTTGTATTCACTTTCACTTTTTATTTTAATATCGTAGCTTTACAGCTCTATATGTTGGAGCCGAGAGACTTCCAAGAAAAATTGAGCTCTGGCTATTCGACGATAGGGGTCTCAAACCCCCAACTTTGGAATACAGTAGTTCAACATCAGTTGGAGGTATCTTGCTACAAAATTTTTTTCCGTGCAGGGGAAAAAAAAATTTCGGACCTTGGAAGCAACCTGGCATACCGTCATTGCTAATATTTCAATCGTTAATATTTCCCACGGGCAGTCCCGCTCCCTGATCAACTTTTCACACGGTACGGGGAAACGTTGTGTTAAAATTCGTCGTAGCAACAAAACTAACAGCAATAAGCAGTTGCAAAATTACTCCTGGGGAAATATATTGGACCAACAGTAATATGCATCAATTAAACGTTATAATTTTGATGAAAAAAGTAACAGTCATTTAAAAAGAACCAAAAGTCATCCTCTCACCTATTAAACGAACTATATTAATTTTGTCTTTTAAAATTTGCAGAAAAATTAAAGCATTGATATGCAATTAAAATTATTGTCCAATTGTAATAAACTTAATTAATTGTATAAATAAATATTGAAATGTAAAATCATCTAAGAATGTCAAATGAAGTACGGTAATGATCGACCCCTCAAAAAAATTTTACAGCCAATTAAAATTTTTAAGTATTTCAATTGCAAATTCTATTATTCTTGATCATTCCAGCAGATCAAGTTAAGTTTTGGACTGCAACTTGTACACTTGACAAAAATGATTTGTTCCAAACGTGGTTGACACTGACATCACATAACCTATGTTTTCTTATGGTTGTTTGAAATGAACCGTCATACGACTTAGCGATTGACGTTACGTTTGGAACGAATCAATTTTGTCAAGTGTACATAACGTAAACTATATTTTAATACATTTTTAGCATCACAATTTTATTGCAAAAATAGTTATTAAAACACAACGAGAAAGTCGATTTTCTGGATTTTCGTCATTCGTGACCGGACTATTGTTCAAAGAAGAAAAATTTTTTTAAATCAAATTTAGTGGGCTAAAACTTGCAAATAAAACATTTTGCTTCACGACCCTTTGTTATTCATGTATTTAATGATATCTAAAAAAATCATCGATTTCTGGCAGTAAATTGATAATAACTTAAAATGCAACCGTACGTTTCTGTTTTAAAATACTTATCTCACATAAAACAATATTGAGAAGAGATTGAAAATAAGAGTTAGGGTTTCCCGCAAGTAATTTTGACTATTTGTCTAGTTTATAACGCGTCTATAGAATTTTAACGTAAATAAAAATTTCACTGAAAAGAACAATAAGCGGCTTTGCTGTCCGATTCTTTATTTCAAGTTAAAATTGCAACGTTTCGGCTATATTTTTTGAGGCCCTTGTCAAGCGCTACAAAATACATATAATCAACAACTAACATAGCATAAAATACTTCTAGATGCCAACAATATAATTATTTGAATAGTAATTACATAATTTAACACACAATTACACAATTACACATTTACACGCGTTTCTTTAGTCTTATTATTTTACCGCAGCTAATGGTCATATTAAAGAATAAACCTATGTATGCTTGTGACGACGTGATAGCTACTGAGGATCAAAAGGAAAATTTTAGCTGTATGTTCAATCAACCGTAACAACTACAAATGTATGTTAATTTTGCTGAATAAGCGAGACTTGATATTGATATTACTTTGAAATTTTGTGATACATATGTATAGAACTAGCTACGTTATGAATGTAAAGCGATTATTGTAAGTTATTGTGTATATTATCTTTGAATATAGTGATAACGTTTTGTGTGTCGGTCTGTCTATTAAGATTTTCTTCTTTTTTACAAGTGTATATCATCTATGAAATGTCACGTCTTGCTTTCACATGTTCAACATCGAATAATTTATTATCTTTCAAATCAAAATGAATTGTATGACCTGTGTCTTCAACATGACAATACAACGTAGAGCTATCATTTTTATTTTTTACATCTCTGATGTGTTCACATACTCTTGATTCTAAAGTTCTAGACGATTGACCATCGTAGATTTTATTCCAAACACTACATTTTATCTCATAAATTATAATAGTCTTGAATTTCGGATCTAATTTATCTTTAATAATCATCCAAATAATTATCAATATTTATTTTATCAAAATTTTGAAATAAAATAGTAATGTTATATTTTTTACCGATTTTTTAAATATTATCGTAACAAGGTGAAAATGGTAGGACTATGTAATCATTGAAAGAACCTATATTATTTATTATATTTAAATTAGGTTGTTTTAATGTATTTTGCCGTTTAGTAATATATTTATCGATAATTTTTTTAGGATATTCATCAGCCATTAATAAATTTTTTATAATTTAAAAGTCATCAGAATGAAATTGTTCATCTAATAGTTTCAAATTTTTATTAACCAGATTATAAATTATGCCTATTGTTTGTTGAATTGTATTGTGTAGCGCTCGACAAGGGCCTTCAATACAGGGGCTGAAACGTTGCGATTGTAACTTCAAATAAAGAATTGGACAGCATAGCCGCTTATTGTTCTTTACATTATAATTATTAAACCTGCTGTCGCTTTAGTACTAACGAATACATAAATAGAAATTTTGTATAAAAGGACGGATGTTATCAATGGTTATCTTCTACAATCCCCGAGTTATCATGAAAAATAGGGGGTTGGCGTGCGGTGCGTGCAGGGGGCAAAGCTCCACTAAGATATATTGCAGTGAGAGGAGGGACCGCTTGTTCATATACAGCTGAGCAAGCGAAAGCAAGCGCCGAATCTTTTTCCACTGAACTTATATACTATCTACGTATATCCCATGTATAACCAACACGCTTTAGCATATGCAACAACCTGACAAGAAATGCATACCAACGCTTTTATTCTTTACGATAGTTACCAACTACATCGCACTATAGCCTAAGCTCCGATTGTTTTGAATAAACATGTGCAATTTTGCAATGACAGGTACCTGCTACGTCAGTAACTGATATTACTATTGCATAACATCGAGACCTACTATTTTGCAGTCACAGGTTCAAATCTCGCTTGACTGCTATATGTTTTTTTTATTTATTGGGCTATTGAAAATTTTCATTTTCTCACTTGTTTTTTAACCTTTTTTTCGGCTACTTTTTTTACTTTTTGTTGAAAAACTTGTTAGCAATGCAATGAATTACACATATTCACAAAATATATAATGTAGGATAATACATGACTGGAACTATCAGCAAAAACTACACTGTTAACTTAGACTTATAGATGATTTACTACGAGATATTGAAATTTCCCAGCCACTTTGTTCGTTTTATAACTAAATATCATTGTTTACAGTTTTTTTTACTACTGTTAAATAAATCAAAAATTTCCAAGTATAGTATACATGCCTAGAAAACAAATAAACCCAGTATAATCTTGATCCCATTACTAGAAAACAAAGTTATGGGGTGGATAGCCCTATCATCAAGGGTCTTAGGATAGTTCAAGGATTTTATTAGAGTATCACATGTTTTACTGATACCAAGATAATCCTTGTAGATGATAAGTTAAATCATTAAAAACCCAAAAACTATGAGAGAAAAAAACAGAGAAACAAATAACTCACTTTATTAAAAAAAGATGTGATCAGTGAAACTTTAGTACAATTCACATATCTACATACATACATTTATATACGCAATATAGTATTGATAATCCGCACAGACTATACATTTACAACTTTTTGAAACTTGTTAACTTATTTAAAATTAGTAAAATCATAGAGGAAAAACAAATCAAGAGATAACAGCCCATGGCATAAAAAGTCACTATATCAAACTACAGATATGTCTAGTAGGACTTGAATGCAAACTACATATGTACATCCATACATGTATTCGCATTGTATTACTAATAATAAGCACCTTTTTCACATGTACACGGATAAAGTTACTTCAGAATGTCGATACTTTTCGTAAAATTCATGCTAGCGTGAAATAGTAGACTTTCTTACCAGGAGAATACGATTTTTTCCATCCTTTGGTTAAAAGTTTGTATCGCATATCAGTGCTCTAACTATCTTCCGTATCGTTTGATTGAATTGTATCGAGACTCCGTTATGTTCAAAGGTGTCAGTACTAGCTAATTGTAGTTCTGCTCCTAATTATTTAAGGACTTCTAATGTGTGACCGCCCGTAAACTCAGTACCTTGATCACGTCACAAGTAACAAACCTTCTCATCTGATCCCAACAGATTCTTTGCGCTTCGAACAAATAACTCTAAGCATTGACCCGTCTCAGTTTTTGATTTTATTGGATAAGCTATAACTATTTGGGAATAATCGTCTAGAAATACAGATATAAATCTATATACCTTAGGGTGGGATGACTTATTGGTCCCATTGCATCAGCGTGAATCATTTAAAGGGGCTTTGTTGCTCTCTTTTCCGTTTGTTTACAAGGTAATCTATTGAATTTAGAGACAATGCAAACTTCACAATTAAGAATTGACTCGGTAAATTTGACGCTTTTTAAGTCTTCAATCTCGGAAAACCTTTTAAATTTTTTTTAAGTAGTTTATAGAGGCATGGCCTAACCGCACATGCCATAGCATTTCCCTGTCATCTATGAATATGCTTCCTTTGCTGACTTCCTTATTATCCTTTTCTGAGTCATTAGTAATTGTTCCGTCTAAATCATTAATTTTTCTATCACATATTCTTTCTTATAGGTTTCAGTAACTAGAGCTGAGCTTGTTGTACTCTGACTCTTTATATTCAGTGGTTTTACTTTTAGTCTGCATTGACTCCAATTCATTTATTCAGCCGTCTTTGTTCTTGTCTGTCACTACACTTTTCGTCATGTGCATACGCTCTCTAGCTGTTACATATGCAATTTTTATACTCATTACTTGGCTTTCTATTGTTAGTCCTATGTACTTCAAATTTAACTATCCAAAAAGGTGATTTGCATATGCCTGTAATTAACGATTCATTTCATACTGTGTCAAAAATATATATTCTATTCCTATCTAAATACATGCTTCAATTTTTCTCAACAAATTTCCTAAGGGACACCAGATTTTATGACAAGAATTTTGCGTAAATGACATTATTTTAATTCACTATCTGATTATTTAGGATATATCCCAAGACCTGTCTAATACCGTCTGCTTTCAAAATAGCGTTTTCATTTTTATTTGCGCAATTTATATTACATACTTTTCATACGTCTAATTCATAAAATACCAATCTAGAGTTTGTCATATGTTCGGTTGCACCGGTATCAGCCAAGAATTTTAACAGTGTATTTTCACCATCGTTTGTATTTAGATTCAAGGTACTTGAATACAAGTAAGGTGGCTCACTTTGTGTACCCTGTCTGTTTGTGTTGTCTTCCTGCTTCTACCCCGTAGATTTTCCTTCCCTGTTTGAGTTTTGAACAACTCCATCTCGATTGCGACCCTGACCTCGACCTCTGACATTATCGAATCCACCCCTTTTGTTATTAACCGTATCATAAGGAAAAGGATAACCTCTTTTATGATCACCCTTATGTCCACCTCTTTTACTTAAAAATGCAGTTACATTATAATCATATCTGTACGAGGATCGCCTAATTTTCTCCGAGTCTCCATCGCTGTATGCACAATTGGTACTTATCTGATTTTTGAACCTTTTGCACCTGTAGCAATAAGTACTCTGGTTAAGACACTAATTTTTCCAGTGCCTTCAACCCACAAATAAAGCAGGCACCTTCCAAAGTAATGTCCGTCTCAAATGTTGCACCATATGTTGTGTGCCTCTGTGGTTCTGTGACCTTATCTTTTCTAACTTCTTTCTGCTGAATCACATATTTCTTTAACTGATCTAAGTTTATATCGTTTCCGCTCGTATTTTTTTTTATAAATCAAACATCTTTAATATTCGGAAAATTTGTTACAATTGATTCAAAAAAAGCATCTCTGATTTCTATATCCGTAAATTCATTTACGACCTATACATTGTTGTAAGTTCTTACTATGTTATCAAACCAATCCCAAACTGCAGTAGCCGTCTCTTTAAGTGGATTACATTTTATAGAGTAATCCTTTAGAATCTCTCAAATATACAACTTTAGAATGGTAAGTGGAATATCATGAACTCTGATTTTATCCTTTATTTTATCGGCATCTAGTTGTACAATTTTATCCGTCTTATCATCCATAACATATAGTAAGTCTATTATTTATAATTCAGATGTTAAATAATCTAGAAAGCAATTGATATTCAATTTTTGTGTTAGTTTATAATCGCTCATATGATCTCTGTTTAAAACTTTGATTTGAATTTTATTTTGTAGTCCCAATTCTAAATTAATTTTTGAAAGTTCTTCGCGAATAGTTTGACTGATTATTTTTTTCGTTTTTTAATTTGATTTCTTTCCGGAGAGTTTAAGGTTGACGAAACAAAATTGTATTTAAGATTGTTTGGTTCCTGTTCATCTTTGCAAAAATCATCAGTATCTTCTTCCTCTGCTTGTTTCTTTCATTTTAGCACTTGGGCTTCAAGTTCATGCAGTCTAGTTCCTGTCTTATTCGCGAAATTTACAAAATCCTTACAAATCCTTTCTAATTGACCATCTAATAACGTTTTTATTTTAATTGCCTTCTGCTTTGCTCAATCCTTCTAATCATTCGTTTATTTCTTCTCGTCTTTTGGTCATGTCTGTTTTTAAATTATTAATATTGGAGAAAAAGTTTTTGTCAATTTTCACCTTATCAGTATTCGGACTAGTAGATTCAAATTTAACCATCTTATATTTATCACCTTCTAATTTCAACTCAGGTTCCCTTTGATTTAATAATAATTGCTCGAGCTTGGATACAGAGCTGTCAGAAACCGGAAAAGGGGGTAGCAAGGCTCCTACTTCTACTCTCTTTTCAGAGACCGACTCGGAATGTGCCAGGGCTCTGTCTCGTATTGTATCTTTACCTTCCAAAACTTTACAACTCGCTTCAGCCATTATTTTGTACTTTTAGTGTACTTTTTTTTTGTGAAGTGTATAAATATATATATATCTGACAATCTGCTAGCACCGGCGAACACCAATCGATGTCAGGCAGTGTCTAAACTGAACACCAACTAGCGACAGAGGACACACTTTCATTTACTATAACCTTCAAAATTCTTACCTAGTTCATATTTCCACCATCCGAGGAGATTACAAAAAATTTCTTCTCATCCATGTGAGGCGAAAATTTCTCTTCACTATGATGCCTTCCAAGGTTACACAGTTCAAATCCAGTCAACAAGTATAGCTTGATGTTTAATTGATCTATTTAAAAAAATATTTTCTTGTAATGCAGTACCTTTAAAACTCAATTTCTCTTAAGAGCTATATGCATTTTTGTATGAGGTGAACGAATTCTCGTTGTTGCTCTCAGAATGTTGTTGAGATGAGGCGTACTGTATTCACAGTTGATCAGTGGAGAGCCAAGGTTG
>JAPYYV010010404.1:0-13527 GCA_030522625.1 Copidosoma aretas
CGGAGATGTTTTCCGTGACTCTCAGAAGCTGGTGCACCGCCGAGTGTCTGGCCCTGAAACCGTGCTGAACGTCAGGGAGGATGTTGTTATCCTTGACGTATCTATTTAAGCGGGTGAGAATGACGCTTTCGACGATTTTTCTGATCGATGGAAGTAAGCTAATAGGCCTGTAGCTCGAGGGGGAACTGAGAGGTTTTCCCGGCTTCGGGAGGCAAATGACCGTAGCCTCCTTCCACGCAATTAGGAAGTACGAAAGACGCATGGCAGCGTTGGCGATATTGCATATACCCGTAATGAATTTTTGCGGGAGCATCTTAAGGATATTGTTGGTGATGCCATCCCGGCCAGGTGCCTTTCGACTTTTTAGAGAGCGGATGAGAGTTTTGATCTCGAAAGGGGAGGTGTGATCGAAAGTAGAGACAAGTGGATGCTGCTGGACTCTGCGGTTGATGATCGCGTGTTCTTGTTCTAAATCGATGGGGCTTTGGTTGGGGGAGCATTGATCACGCAGTGACAAAGCGAAGATCTCTGCTTTGTCAGAATCAAGCGAGTAAGGGTTATTCCCTTGTTTAAGGGGGGGGGGGAGGCAAGGCCGTTTATTACGAAGCTTTTTCACGACCTTCCAAGCACTTTTTGGGTGGGATTCTGCCTCGGCTATGAATTTATTGAAGCTCTTATTTCAGAACTGGGAAACTTGAGATTTAACCTCTTGATTTAGAGAATTTAGGATGACTTTGAGATCTGGGGTCCTACATTTTTGCCAGAGTTTGCGGGCTATCTTTTTCCGCTTTATGAGGTGCATGAGAGGGCGTGGAAGATTGAGCAGTTGTCGTGGTGCCGTTTTTGTCGTTGTGTCGTCTTGTGTGCACCTGTTGAGTTCGTCAGTCAGTTTGTCTACAGCTGTGTCTCGTTCTGTTTGGGATCTGATAGTTTGGCACATAAAAGGAGAGGATTCTAGGTTATGGGCGAGGAGGATCCAGTCGATGCGGTTAGTGGTGAATGGTGTGTTAGGAGGAGAACTAGGGGTTTTTAAGTATACCGGGTTGTGATTACTGGGAAGATCAGGCGAAGTCCACGGTTCTTTGGTCAAGGTCAAGTTTTTTGTCAGGAAGATGTCAAGTATGTCCGGGTCGTGGTCAGGGCAGGAGGGATAATGAGTAGGTTTTGGTGGGGCCTCGATGTTAATATCGAGATCGCGCAGAAGCTTGAGGAGGGATCGCCGAAACTGCAACTCTACCACTATACATATGCTACCGTGTCGGTTCATATTTATTCGCTGTGCACATGAGAACAACTAGCGCCTAAGGAAAATTATTTATTACGATTTATTGAAATGATGTAATGCCACGTTATTATTGTAGCCAGATAATATAATTGTTCTGCTTCGTTATGAACAGTATGTGCAGTGAATCTCGTGCGCGTATAACTCATATACTCCAAACAAAGTTGAGCAAAGTAACTCTTTGATGTTGTTGTGACGGTCAGATAAACACTAAACTGAACGTCATGCTTAATTTTGCTTCCGTATCAGGCTATGTGAGGTTACTTTGCTCATCATTGTTTTGATCGTAATGTATGTGCTATACGCGCAGGAGAATCACTTCACGTATTTTTTATAGCAAAGCTGAATGTTTCTATTATAGTGCAGCAATAATATCACTGCACCACTTTCATAAATAGTAAGGAAAATTTTCCCTTAGTTTTACGTTGTGTGCATCGAAAAATGCTACGCTCACGTTACAAATAGACGCCACTGGAGCGCTAGTTGTTCTCATGCGCACAGCGAATAGATATTAAAAAAAGGTTGTTTTGTACTATGTATATAACTGGAGTACAAACAATCTATGTATACATAGATCTATAGATATAAAAATTAGTGTGTTACACAAAGAAAACAACTGATGACGTAACAAGTGCTATAGCCTTATAATATATGTACTCACGTTAATTCTAATTAAATTGAAATTTGAAGAATACCAGTTTCCAATATAGTATAGTTGTTAGTAGTCTAATAACATCTGTACTTAGCTTGTTTTTACATGCTAGTGTTCAGGTGCAGGTCTGATACTGCCCTTGCTTCGGGCCCCCAGTGTATGTTAAATCTTATAAAACCAATTAGTTTGGTTGGCCGTCGTTGGCGACCTAAAACCTCCTTTATTATAAGACTGTGTATTAAAATGACAAGCGTCACAAGCCCTTCCTTCTGATTACTTGCACCTGTACGGTACAACGTATGAAACGGACTCAGTCAGTTACTGGGTACAATGAACGCAATGAATCCAAAAACACATTTCTTGGAGTTATATTTCTGTAGGCGCGTTATGCAGGGGAGCAAAACAATAATTAAAACTTTTCTCTCTCTGTAAATATGTAACAGAAGTGAATTTTAATTAGATTCCTTAAAAAAAAAAAAAAAAAAAAAACACTTCATTATACTGGAATTTACGACCTCATGCACACAAGTTAAGTACTGTATCGACTTAACCAAGAGATAAGTAATTATACAAGCTCTCATCACTTCCTTCCATATTGCGATTCGTAACTTACTTTTAATGTAAATATTCATTTATTGTTTATTAATAAATTTGTTTAAATATTTGTCTATTTACATAAATAAACTATTCAACAATTGATTTAAAATTTTTTTCAAAACTAAAACAAAATATGTTTTAGTTGCAGCTTTTCTATATAATAATAAACATTTCTTTTATTTAATTAATTTGTTGATTTTGAGATCAATGAATAATTATTTACTCAATTTTTACGTTTTTTTCAAAATTGTTTTGCTGTGGATGAATTTGATTTTCATTGCATCTTATTCTACCAAAACTTTTTCATTGATGAATGAACTTATTTTTGGGTTATGTTAGATTTAAGCGGTACTGCTGGATGTTTATAATTCTTATTTCACGCAAGATAAGTGCTTATAATTTTCATTTATTAAATATGAAAGTATTTTTTGAAACTACACCCAATTACCAAATATCTTTATTTCAACGATAATTGCATCACCTTGGATACATCGCTGTAGGTTATTTCAAATATCTTTTTATCCAAGGTACATGGCTGATTCAGCTGAAACTGGCGATAAATTTCTTCAAAAATAGTTTTAAAAATGTATTTGAAAAATCTTTTTTTCTAGCGATTCTACCTTATTTCTATCCACAACAAATATACAAATTATTTGCCTTAAAGATGCGCGGGATTTTGTAAGAGTAAATTTTAATCAATTTTTGAAAAAACAAACGTATGCTTTTTGCACGCGTATGAAAGCTGCTTGTATAGTAAAGGTGTAAATGATGGAATGTACAATTGATACATATGCCGATGAGTAGATAATACCCTACAGTTTTTAACGTATGTACCTGCAGGTTAGGTGTATAAGCTCCGTGTTCGTGCAGCAGAGATTAAAAAGTGAAAAAACTGATAAGTCACAGACGGAAGAGACATTTTTCCCTGTTTTCAGCAAATTTCATTCCAAAAACGAGTTCCATGTTGTTTTTAATAAACACAGCAATATAAGCGCCACTTTTTAAATAATTTTTGACCTTTGGATTTGTACAATTCATCCCAGTACGCACGTAAGAGTTGGGATCACTGACGAACAAAATTACGGCAAAATCAGCCACATCCACACATCTAGCGGAAAGAGCAGACACATCTACATATATTGTCTGCAAAAGAAGTATAACTTCATACTTGGGTGTTTCTATTTAAAACTCCATAAATACTTCGTTTAATGCGATGACGTAAGACCATTCATAATAAAAGTATCAGATACTTCTTTTGCGGGTAATACAATTGTATAAATCTGACATCGTAAAAATATACCATCGAATGAACATGAAAATCTTTCCTTTTTTTAGAACTTATTGAATAATTCGAAAAATTGTATGTTAATTTTACTGAAGCAATAAATCGTGGACTATATGACTTTTAGAAGGTAGTTAACTTTTACTGTTAAGCTTCTTTAGGCGTGCCTGACAGAAAGAGTTTACCCACCAAACAAGCGAGCAAGCAAACGCACACTCGAGAAACCCTGCTCGCTGCTGCTGTCATGATACACTGCTACTGCAGTGTCTCTCTCTCTCTCCCTCGATTAAAGCCGCTCTATACTCAGCGTGCATCCTGATGAAGCTGAAATCGAAACTAGGAACAAAGAAGTTATAACCAAGCCAGATAGTAAATTTGCACACAACAATAGAAATTTCTAGCATCAAGTGATCAATATTCTGTGACCTATACAATCTTTCAGTCGCTATTTTATCATTTATTTAAAAATTATTTCGTGCAATTTTAATGTTTCTGTTAAACTCGGGTAATACACACATTAGAACAAATTCATTGACTATTTCTGTAATTGTAGAATATCAGCACATATGATGTGTATTAACATTGACTGTATTTTAATGACCACATATCGCTATACAGGCGTTTATACCCCATGGCCAAAATAATTAATAATCTGATTCCTCTCGCCTCCTCCATGGCTTTATGAATAAATTGAATCATATTTAAAATGAAATTTAAAATTTACACGTATTATTGTGTAAGAATGAGCAGTAGAGTCATTTAGGATACGTGTACGCTGCGTATAAGTGTGTGCACTTGATTTTTCTTTGAAGGGAAAAAAGGAGAGCAGGGGTTTTATAAAGAAATTAAGCATATGTTACAAGACAGTTGATTGATGAAAAAAAAACTATTCTGCGTCATAATTCTGATTAAAGGAAATTAAAAAAATCGGACAATTCAGAGTTTTTTTACTAACGAAAAATATTGTCACTCTTCACCAGGAACTTTTTCCGAAGTCAGTTAAATTTTTGTGTATCATTAAATTGCTACAGTTTAATGTCCCGCAAGAACTTTCGGGTTATCATTTATATGTAAAAAGTTGTAAACATTTTTGTCCAATTAGTTTCTTTAGAGTAAGTGTGCAAGTGTGAGTGTGTGCACTTCAATACATGCTAATCATCATTTAAAAAAAAATAGTAATATTTTTTCCACAAAAACTGTATTATTGGTTACTATTATATAGATTATAAATAGTTCACTATTTTGATCATTTATATTTTGATTAGAATTTATTACTTTTTTAAAGGTAATTCTTTTATTTAATTTAAAATATAAATATCAGGATATTAATTGTGATGGACAAACATGCGTATACTTACCCGTGAATCGGGTCAAGTGTACGCATTTGAGATGCTCTTACGTAATATTGAATTAATACAACGGTTTGCAACAGATTTTAAGATTTTTATCATTCATTAGGTAAATATGCTATAACTTAGGCATAAGATCATTTCCTCAACCGTTATCTATCGATCCTAAAAAATAATTGTATTCAAAAGTGCGCACACCTACCCCGCGTGACTCTATGGTGCCAGGTTGGAGCCAGCTCGGACGTTTTTCGCTGAGCTGCTGGACGCTGGACCCGCGACAAATTATTTGAGGGTGCCATCTTTCAGCGACAATTAGGCGACAAATTTTGATAACCTCGTGGTTTTCCTACGCCCTTTCTGTGCCGAGATACGCTATGTGTAGTGCCAGCTTGGAGCCCGCTCGGACGTTTTTCGCTGGGCTGCTGGACGCTGGACCCACGACAAATTATTTGAGGGTGCCATCTTTCAGCGACAGTTGAGCGACAATTTTTGATACCCTCGTGGTTTCCCTACGCCCTTCTTGTGCCGAGATACGTACTATTTGTAGTGCCAGCTTGATATCGAGATAGCACTATGTCTATTTGTTGGTAAATGGCTGGAGCGACAAATTTTTTTATTTAGAAACAAATTAGCGACATATCATAGTGTATATTGGGTGTAGGAAAAATCAATTTGTCAAGCTAGCTTGATGTACCTTAAATATCTGTTTTCGAGGTATAAAATAACATTGCTCGATAATAAATAGTTGACTTATCTTTTTTATATGGTATCAATGTTATTCGACTTTCTTACAATGTACCTATTTCTTACATTATTATTGAATTGAATGTTTTAGAGTTTATCCTTACCTGTGCCAAGCTGTGTTTAATTTGGCAAAAGACCGGGGAGGTTTAATGAAAGAAAAAATATGCTACCTTAGTTTAACTGATGTTCCGACTAGGCACAAGCTTAGAGAGTTAACTACATCGAAAATCGGGACATTAGTTCGTATTTCAGGTCAGGTAGTGCGAACACACCCTTTTCACCCAGAATTGGTTCTTGGAACATTTCTGTGTATGGATTGTAACATTGTCATTAAAAATGTTGAGCAACAGTTTAAGGTATGCCCTGTAGTTCTTTGTTTCTGTTTTTTCCGTTGATTTGATTTTATTATGTTGCCGTGACAGTAACTAAGCTTTTCTTGGTGTTCCAGTTTACAAATCCCACAATTTGCTCCAACCCTGTGTGCAGTAATAGAAGGAGATTTTCACTGGATACTGACAAGTCTGAGTTTGTTGATTTTCAAAAGATTCGAATCCAAGAGCCACAAGAAGAGTTACCTCGAGGATGTATACCTCGATCCCTTGAAATTATTTTAAGAGCTGAAAATGTTGAGACTGTACAGGCTGGTGACAGGTTTGTTTTACAAAATTCAGTACCAATAGTTTTATGAAACGTAACGCGGTTGTGAATAATTGTTCATTACTGAATCTATGTAATATAGGTATGATTTTACTGGAACTTTGATTGTTGTGCCCGATGTTGGAGCCTTGGGTATGCCTGGTGTCAAAGCAGAACTTGGATCTAGACATAAAAAAGGTGAACAGGGTGAGGGTATCAGAGGTCTTAAGTCTCTTGGCGTTCGAGATCTTAATTATAAAATGGCTTTTCTTTGCTGCAGCGTGACACCTACTAGTTCAAGAGTAAAACTATTTTAAAATTTAATTGTTTAGAAGATTTTACATAATTAAGCTTCAAGTAATTTTTTCTTTCTAGTTTGGTGGAATGAGCCTAGACATGGGTCTTGATGAAATGTCTCCAGAATTGATGAAAAAGCAGATGACCACTGAAGAGTGGAACAAAATATACATCATGAGCAAGGATAAAAATCTTTATCAAAACTTAGTATTGAGTCTGTTTCCGTCGATACACGGAAATGATGAAGTTAAGAAGGGAGTGATACTTATGCTTTTTGGCGGTGTGTCAAAGAATACGACTGAAGGTACAGCATTGCGTGGTGACATTAATGTTTGCATCGTTGGCGATCCAAGTACCGCGAAATCTCAACTGCTGAAGCAAGTTGCGGAAATCTCTCCAAGAGCTGTCTACACTTCTGGAAAGGCCTCAACCTCTGCTGGTCTTACTGCAGCGGTTGTAAGAGATGAGGAGTCAGGTGACTTTGTTATTGAAGCTGGAGCTCTCATGTTAGCTGATAATGGGATCTGCTGCATTGATGAATTTGATAAAATGGATCCCAAAGATCAAGTTGCTGTTCACGAAGCTATGGAACAGCAAACTATTTCAATCGCAAAAGTAGTTTTTATCCTTTATTCTTGTATTTTAAATTTTAGATAGAGTTTCAAACTAATGCTTTTTTTTAGGCAGGTGTGAGAGCAACACTAAATGCTCGTACTTCCATTCTCGCAGCGGCTAATCCCATTGGTGGCCGCTACGATAGAGCCAGATCTTTGCAGCAAAATGTATTGCTAACAGCACCTATAATGTCGAGATTTGACTTATTTTTTATTTTAATCGACGAGTGCAACGAAATTATAGATAACGCTATAGCTAAAAAAATCGTTGATTTGCACTGCAATAATGCAGTTACTATTGAAACAATATACTCTCGAGCAGAAATATTACGATACATAAACTTCGCTAAACATTTTAAGCCGATCGTCAACGCCGTAAGTATAAGCTTTTTGCTGCTCATATTTATTTTAATAATCAACCGTTATCTTCATCACAAAATTAAAAAAACTATCACATCTTAAAAATCTAGCCAAGACTAATGTTGACTCAACACTGAATAACACTGCCTAATAAACGAAAATTATATTTATGGTAAATGCTTATGAAATCAATTAAAAAAAATTTAAGGGAGTTAGTAACAAAATCTATATGTATCAGATTTTGTTAAAATTTAAAGTGAAGGCTGATCCATAGTCACCATCTATATTGTGTTAACATGTCAGATCAATTGCTGGCGCACGGAGAGAAAATTGGGGGAGCTGCTGTTCCATAACAGATGACTGCTGTACCAAACACAGAGCCCAGAGCTCTGTAAACTTGGACGAGACACTCTCCCGTTTGGGAGAGCTGCGCTCTTAACTTGGCATAGCAGTCGCTCCATGCAGAACAATGCTACATTAAGATATATTACAAGCGTCAGACTCAATATCAGATAAACACAAAAAAAATCATGTGATAAAAGATAATGGACGTCTGGATAATTTTTAGCTGACTATTTTTTAATGATATATGCTATTAAAGATTACATAATTTCTACTGTCTTTTGTAGCGACAACTAGATACTCATCATTTATTCAGAATTCAAACATAGAATCCGATTAGATAAAGCAATGATAAAGTGATATATTAAATGCTTATCAACTCTCAAATAGATGAGCACTTTAAAACCGTGGGTAAATTATATTTTTTTGAAGTTATTCACAAAAATGTGCAAGAAAACACGTGTCGCAGTGCGACATTAATCAATAAATAACTTTTTAATTTTGTCCATTGCATATTAAAATATTTTTTTCTATTTCTTTGGCAGAAGTTTGTAGCTCCACGGTTAGGTTTGGCTAGAAAAAGTACTCTTACTAACACCTTCGTAGAAGAGTGGAACTACAAACTTTCACCCAAATGATGGAAAAAAACAGTATATCTTAGATGGAGGGGAAACGAAACGCCCTCACAAACTAGTGACCCTCTAGGGAGTGATGAGACTATGTGCCCGCGACTTCCGGTTTAGATCAACATGGCGGCCAATACCGCCATATTGATTTAAACCGGACGTTCGGACACATGTTCCCATCACTCCCTGGAGCATCACGGTCACGAACGTGACTATCATAGCACGTTCGTGCGAAAGTTCCGTCTCCTTGTGAGAAAATCTACTATCAAGACAAACCTCGCCCGAAACTAACTTATAATCGCCCGCTACGTGTGTATATTGTATATTTTTTGTTACAGATCACTTGAAAATGGTTGTCAATATACAACCAAAACGTTGTACAGTTTTTAAAATCAAGAATAAACTTGTCGACAGTATGCCATGAAACTCATCGACTTTATTCATTTTTTACAATTTTCAATTAAATTTAGCACTTTTATTTAAGCATTTTTTTATGCTTACCGAGACTTAAATGTTTCATTATGAACTAAACTTGAATAATATCCAATAGTTTGCTTATTTTCAAGACCTAGTTTTGTACATCCAGCTTCAAGTTATGGGCGTTTTAAGTGATTTTTTATCATCAACTTCATAGTCCAGGAGCGGTAGAGGGTTGAATAACTTTTTTTAGGATCCCCGTTTTACGGGGGCTTTTTCTATGTGTTTTCATCTCCTTAACAGGATTTTTTTGGTCTCACATATAAAAATTTTAGTATAAATTATTATAAATAGTTTTCATAAACAATATTATTGATATACAGTTGTATCTCCTTGTTCTCAATTGCTAGAAATATCATTCATATTATGATTTTCGATGAAGCAAAAAATTTTTAAATTATTAAGGAGGCTCACACCTAATATATAGCTCATATTTTTAATACGTTATTATAAATATTTGTTAGAAGTTATAACAAGTTTTACTTAAACTGACAATAATACAGCTAATGTTAAAAATCGTGCGATTTTCATCATAAAATTTTGTTGTCAAATTTTTCAGATACCGAGGATTCAAAAAAATGTAACAAATTAACTTAATCTCTTCCATTTTACATGTTATTTTTCGATTGTTGGGCTTATTCTCTTCTTAAAACAAATATATTAGGGGTCACCGAAATAAAATTTGCAAAAACTTCAATAGGTTTTGCAAAAATTCAATTGCTCACGTATTATTCGTATTTTTGTATAAAGAATTGAATTTTTTGGAAAACCTATTGAATTATTTGCAAATTTTATGTCGGTGACTCCTAATGGATTTGTTTAAACAAGAGAATAAGCCTAAAAATCTAAAAATAACATGCAAAATGGAAGAGATTAAGTTAATTTGTTGAATTTTTTTTCAATCCTCGGTATCTGAAGAATTTGACAAGAAAATTTTATGATTAAAATCGCACGACTTTTAGCATTAGCTATATTATTGTCGGTTTAAGTGAAACTTGTTATAACTTCTAATAAATATTTATAATGACGTATTCAAAATATGAGCTATATATTAGGTGTGAGCCTCCTTAAAAAGCAAAAGTGCCAGTTCTCATTTTTTCTAAAATGCATGTATTTTAATTTTGAACGAAAATTTTACTAAAATAATGAATTTTCAGTCAAAGAAAGATATTAAAATGCATTTGTCAATCAAACGTTTGAGTACATACATTAGATTATTTTGGTGAAATATAAACTTAATACTTTGTTTCAACGTGCGTCTTGCAACAGTTTACAATTAATAAATTTAAAAATTAACGAGCAGCATGCAATCAATGAACTGAAAGGTTGATTAAAGAATGTGTTACTAAAAATCACGCATTTAATTAGTTGACAAAAACTCTTAGAAACTCGTTTTCGGGTTTTAGACTTTTGGCTTTTGAGAATCAGGCAGCCCAATCACAGTAACACAGTGTTAGAACTCTGAGACTTATTACTTACGAAGATCCTTGGGAACACCCGAGCATACACCTTTACTGCACTTCATCGGAATAAACAGTGATGCAATTAAGCCAATTCAATAACAAGTATTTAAATAGATCAATTATTTAATGGTTTATATTTGTATGGAAGCTAAATTTTTTCCCAAAAAAAGTAGATATTTTTGTACAATTTTGATGTTTTAAACTTATGGTACAAAGAACTATTAAAGTTTCTGTTTTACATGCCAATTCATTTACGAGTATTTAAACAAAAAAATTAGATATCCGTTGATAATTATAGTAAAATTAGATTTTTTTCCAAAAAAAGTAATTATTTTTAACACAATTTCAATATTCAGAGGTTATGGTACAATTGACTATCAATTTGTCTGTGTACTCCTATCGCAATAATGATTATTAAGATACATATTAATTAAAACGACGAAAATATATATTTTAAACTCAGAAATAACGATTTTTTCTATTTTTATAGTTCTGCACATTTTGGAGGTTATAATTGCTACAAATCAGAATAATGGCAGTAATGCAGTCAAGCTAACTGAATTACAGGTGTTCGCAGGAAAATTTTATAGATCGGTTGATATTTGGAGTAAAAGTAGATGAAATAAGTCATTATTTCTAAATTATTTATAATACTTTAAAGTTATGGTAGAATTTACTATCAATTTTTCTGTTTTACTCCTATTAAGATAATTATTGCTGAACTATTTATTAATTGGAACGACAAAAATATCTGTTTTGAAACTGAAAAATCACGATTTTTTCTTTTTTTACAGTTCTGAATATTTCGAAAGTTATTTTTTGCTACACAGCAAAAAATCGCAGTAATGCAGTTAAGCCAATTCAGTAACGAGTATTCAAACAAATAAATTATTAAATGGTTGATATTTGTAGTAAAGGTTAATTTAATCCTAAAAAAAAGTCGATATTTCTCGTATAATTTTAATATTGAAAGGTTATAGTAAAATTTACTAATTATTCATCTGTTCTACTCCTATCGCAATTATAATTGTTGAATTACTCATCAATTAGAATGACGAGCTAATCTGTTTCAAAATTTGAATAACACAATTTCTCGTTTTTTTTATAATTTTCCATTTTTTTAAAGTGTATGTTCGCTATAAATAAAAAAACAAAATTATTTAAATCGGTTAAGGTTTGTAGTATAGGTGGACTTTTTTTTCAATAAAAGTTATTATTTTTTACACAATTTATATATTTAAAAGTTACGGTCCAGTTAACTATCATTTTATCTGTTCTACTCCTATTGCAATAATGATTGTTAAATTACGTGTTAATTAAAACAACGAAAACATCTGCTTTAAACTTGCAAATCACGTTTCCTTGTTTTTTAATAGTTTTGCATATTTTAGAGGTTATGTTTGCTACAAATCAGAAGATTTTGATGCAGTTGAGCCAATGTGATGACGAGTATATAAAAAAAATCATGTAAATCGGTAGAGATTTGTAGTATAGGTAGATTTTTTCCCAAAAAAAGTCATCATTTCTAACATAGTTCTAATATTTTAAGTTTATTGTACAATTTACAATAAATATTTTGCATTTATGATTGTTCAATTACTAATCAATTGTAACGAAGAAACTATCTATTTTGGAACTTAAAAATTACGATTTATTGTTTTTTTTTTTAATTTTGCGGTTTTTTTATCGTTTCTTTACAATTTATCGTTTTGTTAAAATTTTACGGTGGACAGTGGGCCGGCTAACCGAAAATCTGTGAAAATAGTACATTACTCACTTTCGGATGAAAAGTAAAGAATGGCTTTGAACACCGGCATTTGATGCCCGAGGAGACGCCAAGGGTGATGAGCATTTGTTCTGTAGATTTCTTTATTCCCTCCTATAGGGTGAATACGATTTTTCACCAATCGTGCACCCGCACTGGGATGAGGTAAGTCCCTACTTTCAGCGCAGTATGGTAAAAAGTTTTTATTCACAACTATTCGTATATCGAGGTTTTTTGGGTCGCTGATTCTGATTGTGATACGTGTTTTCAAAAATGGAGATCGGCGGATTTATGATGGCTCCCGAGAAAACCTGAAATTTTTTTTTTTATAAAACAATGTATTCAAAGATTTTTTGGGTCGCCTATTGCCAGTCTGATGTATGTTTTGTTTAAATTTTGCAATAGTAGATACAAAATAGCGACCAATAAAACAAAAGTTTCATTCAATTCCCACAAAATTCTGTATTTAAAGGTTTCTGTGGTCGCTAATGATAAATCTGTTTGTTTTTAAAAATTAAAAATGGCGGGTGAAAAACTATGCCTAAAAAAAATAAATAATTATGTTTTTGCCGAACAAATGTATTCACAAGTTTTTTGGATTACCTAATACTGTTTTAATGTTTTTATTATTTTTTTTTAAATTAGGAACATAAAATAGTGGCTGAAAAACTTAAATTTTTTTTTTTTGAACAATTATTAGTGAACAGAAGGGTTCTAGTTTACTTAATTTATACCTTCTATTATTTCTGCAAATTTAAAATAGTGGATACAAAATGGCAACCTGTAAAGTCAAAATTCTCAATTAATAACCTTAATTAATAAACCTGCATGTATCGTTTTTTAGAGTTGATTAAATACAAATCTACTTTTTTAATGCAATAAAGTGGGTGTTTTATGAGTGTTTAAAGTAACAAATTTTTGAATTTTTTGTAGTAAATGCAAGGCTCTCAGACAGAATGTTTTTGCCGAGGATGCAAGCCATTAGCTAACTTCAGGTTGCTTGCATCTTGCATTCCTGCTCCCAATTCCTCTGTCCAAACC
>JAPYYV010010405.1:0-14404 GCA_030522625.1 Copidosoma aretas
CGCAATACTCAATAATTTATCTCAACATACAGATGTAGAGGTTGAGAAGGATTTTTGGATCGCTCCCTTACCATGTACAGCGAAGGCATCCCAGTATGCTGAGAGAAAAGTAACTGCTTGCGACTAGATAGTCTATCTGTTTTTTCCAGATCAGTTGGTAATCTAGATCCATACCAAGAAATTTTACAACTGTGCACGAATAAACAGTGATGTTATTTGTATTTATTAAGAAGTTTTTTAGTAAAATCCTTTTATTACCAAAATCCATCTAAGTGATTTTATCTGATGCAAGCTCTAGTCTCCATTCTCGGAATTCAATAGTGCTCATCAATGAGGCTACTGAGCCTGGAGGTTTAGATAGCATACACAAAAGGACTAGAGCGTAACCCCCGAGGGAAGCAAACATCCACTAGGAATTTACCTCTAGTTTTTTAATTAAGTGGAATAAGAAATCCTTTAAAAATAAGTTTATTAACAAATGATATCAATCCATGCGGTAGTCTTAAAGCCAGTAAGTCGTTAATAAGAATCTCAGGTACAACATTATTAAAGGCACTTCTAATGTTAAGGAATACAAAGATATTATACTTACTTTAATAGAAGGAGTTTTAGATGTCAGCTGTCAGTCTAGTTAAATTATTGGCCCATGATCTGCCTTTACGAAAGGCATTCTGTTCATTTGTAAGCAAATTATTACTTTCTAGCCACCAAAGCAGCCTGTTAGTAATCATCTTTTCTATAATTTTTATTAAACAGGAAGCCATGACGATAGGTCAAGGATTTCCAATAACATTGGGAAGAAAAGCAGCCAAGTAATACAACTAATCTTCCGGGAAAAGACCTTCGCGGTAAAGATCATTACATATATGCCAAAGTGCCCTTATGTAGAATTCAGGTATATAAGCTACAATCTGATAATTTACTTTGTTGATGCCTCGAGCTGAGTAAATCTAGTACTATTCATACCATGTTGTAAGGTATACTCCTCGTAGGATAAAGGCACGGTACGAAGATGGGTAAGGTCATCCGATGAATGATCAAGACGTGAGGGGTCAAAAAAATCACCAGCATAAGTCCGCAAAACATGAGTCAGCTATATCATAGAACTTTTTATTGCCAGTTGACACTATTTTCAAACGCTTAAGTCCTGTTTTGCAAGATTTCACTCTTGCCCATATTTCAGAAACCTGCGTAACGCGATCTATCAACACAGAAGAAGACCTAAAAGACTTTTTATTTTCCTCCTTTGACATTTTTCTAGTTAAAGCAGCAATTTTCTTATAATTTATAAAATTAGGTAAATTAAAATGATATTGTTAAGTCTTTGAGTTAGCTTTCTGAGTCAAGTTACTTGTTCGCATTCCTTATTCCACCAAACAGTTTCCTGTCTTCTCTTCTTTTTGTCTTTATTTTTATTTTTTTTATTAGGTTCTTGAGCGTACTGTTGGATAAAATCTAGGTCTTTATATTGGTATTTGAGAGAGCTAATAATACTGTCGTTAATAAAATCGACAAAAATATGATATCTAACAAGGACAGGCCTATTTAAAAAGTCCAAAGAGGAAAACACACTTCAATCACTCTAAACACTCGTCAAACTTTGACCAGTCCAGTTTCTTATGATTATATCTGTAATCAGTTTTAAAAATATACTTGCGTGCCAGATTGAACTCAATAAGAATAGGGTCGTGATTACTAGCCCACCTATCATCGAGCACATTCTAAGTAGCCGAGGGGGCCAAATTGGTTGAGATAAATAAAGGATCTTTGTTTTAATATGGACAAAATCTATAAGTAAGGGTTATATGCGTAGGCCTACCATTATTAAGTAAAAAGAGGTTGTCGAAGTCGAAATCGTCAGCTATTACCTTACCATTTGGGTAGTCCCTTTCGCTTCCCTACAGACTGTGGTGGGCATTAAAGTCACCCAACATCGAAGAGGACATAAACTGCCCAATTTCAGCTCATCCCAACACTCCTTTGTCAGTTTGCTACTGTTATTGTTACCCTAATACTCACTCTCATCGTCCTTATCATCATAATTTAGGTTACTTTTGGGAGGTCAATAACAAGCAATGATATAAATAGGACCTGAGCACGTGTCTACTTGGATAGCACCAATCTCTTAACCTGCATTGGTAAGTAAAAAGTCCACTACATCAAAGATTAAATTATCCTTGACGTAAAAGGCAGCACCATCACCTCTCTCGGCATGATCCCTATCGAATCTAACCGTATTAAAACCTTGCATGCTATATTTATCCTGTGGATGAGACCGTGCCTTAACTACAGCCACAACATAATAATATTTGAATATGTTTTTATGACAAGCTTGTTTCTCAAGCTTCTGGCGTTCCATTGTAGTATACTTAAGTTGAACATGTCTCAGTGACATCTAAAAAGATAAAAAGTGAAAAATTTATGAAATTAAAATTTGAAAAAAATGAAATGGTTCGAATTGTTCGAATTAAGACTTAAAACTTCAAAAATTAAAATTCAACTTCTTCCGCTTCTGCTTCCTGTTGTCTTGGACTTTCTTCTTAAGTCTATCTTGAATTAAGACATGTTTAGGATTAGCGTAGTTTTGATGTTGATCATTACTGTCGTTGAGATTGGATGAGTTTTTTGTTTCTTGACTATTACCAGTAGGAAGTCCACCTCGCTGAAGCATTTCATCAGCATTGGATCCACCAACGGTCTCTATCCTAATGTCTGTGTTTCCACTGAGATTAAAAGTAGCACTACCTACGACTCCAGAGTGTACTTGTCTCGTTGCTTTAGCAGATGAGAATGTGCCCAAGGCTTGCATATTGAGAACCTCCTTGTCTTTGGGCAGAACACGATTTAAATAACCCACTGTATTTTGGGATGTTGAGTGAATTTACCACAATCTTCAGTCAAGTTCACCTGTAAGTTAAGATTTTTTGATTGATTTTTAGCAGGGTTATATCCAACTACATCACGTAATGCTTTGTTTGTGTCAAGGTTTCCCAAAACTTTTGCTAGGGTCTTATCTCTCCCGACAGGAAAATCGTCTATCCTGCATTAATAATGACCAAATCTATTCACCACAACCTTTTTGACTTCAGTTTCAGGCCAATTGTTGTATGCCATATAAATTTGGATAGCTTTTTGGCTTTGTACTTACTACAGACTTTGGTGTCTGTGAACTTGAGAGGGGCCTTACAATAATTGCACCAAGGAATGTCGTTCCTGCACTAATGGTTTTCCTCTTTGACCGTATGACACTGGATACAAGCAGTCTTTGCTCTACAACGTGCACTAGTATGTATGTACCTAAGGCAGTTGTAATAAAGCCTCGGAATTCTGACATAGGAAGAGACCGCAACAGATATGCCAAGGACGTAGACATTATTAGGCATGAGATCGCCCTGGAATGTAACCTCAACCGTTTCATAGAGAATCCATTTGTCCTTCTCATCTCTTGCTTGTTTGTTGTATCTGCTAAGTCTTTTGATATCTATAACTTCAATGTTGCTATCGATGTTCTGTAGGGTAGTACCATCCAAAATATCCATAGGGATACCTTTGACGAGGCCCTTTCTTTCTTGTCTGTATACTTGTATAAAGGCAGTAATATAGTGCGGAGAATAATTTTCTTCATTATTCAGAAGTTTATTTGCTTCGTTTATATTATCGAACTCAACCTCAACTTGACCGGTTCTTGTGCCGACCATGTCAGCGAAGTTGTATTTTTTGTACATAACCTTAGCTACGTTGAACCTGTTGAGCTTGCGATTGCCTACATCATTCGAGGTGTGTTTCACCCACACGCCGAACGGGCTTTGATTTAAGGCTGTAAAATACATTGGTTCTTTGTTTGCAACCTTAGCTGTGTCGTTGGGAAGAGTTGACGAGGAAATATCTTAGTTGGTTCAGGTCCTAACATTTTCAGCCGCGGGGGTGCTTTTTTTCGTATAGCATGCCTGGGCCTTTCCATCCTATCACCATTAACATGCTTTTTATTATTTACTGACACAGTAAATGAATTCCAGACTCAAGAGAAACCTCCATACCAACGTCTTACTGGCTACTTTGAGGTAAATCCTAGCCACCGACACCAGAATCGCATGGTCCTTCCTTCATCCTTTTGGCACCCGCGAGTGGGCTGTATACATTTTTACGAGAAACCAGGGTTAGGTTTTGACTTTTTGCTTGAAACACGAGTCTAGGTGGTAAGAACCACCAAGTTGATGTTTTATAAACAACTTGAGCCGACAGATGTCAGCTGAGCAAATAACTTTACTCAAAATAAGTAAAAAAAACTCGATCACAATAAATAGAAACTCGAGCAATTTTTTTCGGGCCACCTTGCGAAGGAATCGATACATACATGTGAGAGAGATGGACTGACGGTGCCATCTCTAGCGAACTGCAAGCGTATAGTATATGTGAATGTGGACGCTTGGCACTCGAACGAAGGGCGCAAAGCAGATCTCGTCTGTCCGTCAAAGCATACGGTCGTGCGTGCGTGAGAGAAAAGCCGGCTTGGCTTTTTCGTAGTGTATGAGTGTTCCGTATCATCAATACATTTTACTCTACATTAATTTGTGTTTACTCAATGAAAAATCCACGGGATAAATCCCTCATATATTATGAGCAGCAAATACCCAAATGTTGAAAAAAATGCCCAAGGCAGGAAAAAACATGTATCCTTCATTACCACCATTACACTCCTTATTGTAATCCCTATACATCACGTGACTACGCCGTCAAAACCGTGTTTTTTCCACATTTTTCCCCCAATCAGGTATATACAGCGGACATATATAGGTCATGTATAGAGCTGATTGGGGGAAAAAATGAGGAAAAAACACGGTTTTCACAGTGTAGTCACGTAAAGTGTTGGGATTCCAATAGGTATAGAAGATAAACAACGTACTAACTACATTTAAAATTAAACTTTTAAGTTTATTCACTTAAAAACCTGGAATCGACTACAGAGAATTTTCGAAGTCGGTAACAAGAGTGCAAGTAATTAAAAACCTTTTATAGTTAATAATACACAAATTTTAGTATCTTTCAAGTATAACACGACAAGAATGACTTAAATCGAATATTTTGTACATTTTAATTAAAAGTTTACACAGCTATTTAAGGTTGTTCATGCAAAAGTTAAAATCTGGGCTATTAAAGTGGAACTTAAAGAGGTTGTTTGTGAAGCATCTATGCACCTCTATGCAAAATTTCAGATAGGCTTATAGGATAAGATCACGAGAACGAGACGTTTGACTATCGCTGTTAAGCACTTGTTTAACATGGGTACTTATGGACGTACACAATTTTAAGACCGGAAGTCACATAAATATTCTTTGTAGAAATGGGTCAGCAAAACCAAACACAACAGTAATAAACTAGAAATCCTAAGCTTTTCGGTGATCTAACAAACTTTGCAGCTTATCGGACAAAATAAAAATATGTTTAACGACAAAGTTTATTCGGAACAGGTTATAGATGTCTGTTTAGCACAAGTTCTCGGTCTGCACACAACGCTAGTAACCGATTGAACTACTTTATTAAGTATAAGAATAAAGATATATACATGATTATACAACCCAAAGTATATTAAAAATCACCAATTTTTTAATTTCATTTTTTAGATGTTCATACAAAATTCAGTTTATATTATGCATCTTTTTTCTCTTTACTCTTTTCTGCATGTTATGTTGACTAATTCAGCGCAGTTGAATGGTTCCGATACAACATAATATAACCTGATACTACCGTTTTTTAGTACTCGCTTCGAGAATGAAGTTAAAGGAGATAATAGGATCTACGCCAGCGTCCATGGTGGCGAAAATGTGCGATATAAAGGTACGCCGCAGCATCAAATCGAGTGTAAGAACTTGTTTTTATGGAATATCATAATAAATTGGAGTTATATTAAGAAGAAATTCACTAGCCATTAGATAAGGGAAACTAGCTCAACATGCAAGTTAGTGTAATGTTAAAATTTTGTCAGTATAATCATTAATTTAAAGAGAGTCTAAATGTTGACGAACGAAGAGTCTGAATGTCGAAATGTTAGCAGACGTCCAAGAGTGGTAGTGAATTCAAAAGTATCTACTCTGTTACAACCTCTGAATTGAAAAGAAATGCATAGTTTTTATATGCTATATGATGCATACCCTCTGCTCGAAACTGTATGATAACCTTGAGAATCATTGAATTTAGTTATTTTTAGATTAGTTTCATGAACAGTATGATACTTTTTTATAAAAATTTGTATCTCTCTCATTCACGTGTTGAAAAATATCCTCGCATACCTTCAAAACGCCAGAATTGACCACGAGCAGAGGGCACTGCGGTCATTCTCGGAGCAAATACCGAACACTAAATTGCGTGATACAATTATTTATTAGAAGAACTTCTTGTCTTTCTAATAAACCAGTGCGTATAATGTAAAAATATTTGACATAAATCAAAATGAAATGTATAAGTATGTACCTATAAATAAATTGCAAGATCAGATTAAAAATTTTAAGGTATTGTTTTGTACAGGCTAATTTGCGATTATTACGTATAGTGTACTAAAATATTTCTTTAAAATTTTTACACTAGTCTGTATTATTGGGAAAAAACAGTGTATTCTTGCAAATACTTATTCAATCATTATGAAAAAATGCTTGATACACTGGTATCATATTTTACAAGCAAATAATTTTGCATAAACTATAAGATTATATCAAATTAATATCGTATACATTATTTATTCTTAGTACTTTTTCTCATCTGCAGTACATAAAATCTTATAAAATGTGTCAGGTGCCAATACACACATATATCTTTATATTTTTAGTCTTTGTATGATGTTACATGATCGTTATCTTGTAAATCCTTCTCACACGATTTACATTGGTTTTTTTCATTAAAAATCCAATGTTTTCGTAGCTTAGCGGGAAAACGTCGGACTCATATACCTGTGGGCCCCGGTTCGATTCTAACTATAGGTAAAATTTTTTTGTGAATAATTTTGGCTGTGTTAAGTATTATAAATTAACATGAATAAATATTAAATAATCATGCCCATCAGACTAAAATTTATAAACTAATAAATTAAATAAATACATAATAATGAAGAATCAATCAATATTAAGATTTAAACTACATCAAAACACAAGACACATGCGAAGATAGTAAAGTCTAGTCAAAGGCGAACCGCGAAAAAGAGCACGAATAAAAAAATTTCATGCTCACTTATGATTATATTGAATTTAATAAAATATTTTTATTTGACTCACAATCGATTTGAATTCCAGTCAAACATCTTGACTCATTGTCAAAAAGATTTTGAATTTTCGGTTGCGTATATCAATTCGCTGGCGGTATATTTACAGGTAAAATATTTTAGTATTCACATGCGTGGAAAATAATAAACATTTTATGTCATTACATAATATTATACATCGTAATAATTCAGTGGAACCTTAAAAATAATTTGGTACTGTAATTAAACTCATGCAATATGATAAAATTTAGTGTTGATTCAATACTTACATTAAAAAAACCTATAAAAGAGTAAATAATTTTGTAAGTCTTATATTCGTATCGGAAAAAAATGTATTTATTTACCAATATTGCCTAAAACTTGTATGACTCTACAAAGTTGTTATAAAACTATTTTGGAACATTCATACGTAGAACAATAATCGATATATCAGGTTTTGGTGCAACGACACACATTTTTTACGATTTAAATTTTTTTATCATGTTTTATCGGAACCATCCAACCGAGAGAGTCACACATAAGCCTCATTACCTAACGAACATTAAAAAAATATAAGAACACAAATCGAAAAATAAAGTACACCGTCAAATGAATTAATCGATGGAAATAAGTACAAGAAGCGCTGTAGGAAAATTTTCCGGGGGCGCTAGAAAGGCTGGCAGTAAGTATATTATTAATATTTGTTTTGTTTTTTTACCAACGAAGACCCAAACTACTTTGATCCATACCTAATTATATTTAATTAAATGATATATTTAGCGATAGCAAAATAAATCACCATAAGGTATAAAAATGTAACGACGCGGACGCATTAAAAATACTCATAGATTAATTAATCTGTAAGACAGTAAAACTCTACCCTAACAAATTTTAACAATAGGCATTTAAAGGTTTGGTATTTTTCTCTATCATAAAATGATTGTTTGTACACGATAAAATAAATTACCAAATAAGGTAATACTATTATTTATCTTACAGAAATCATATTCGTAAACAATTTTTTGAATTATTATTTGAATATGCATTGAGCAGTAACATTATAATGTTTTAACACACAAATAAAATGCCCTCTTAGAAAATCAGAATCTTGCATTATAAGCTATTAGAACAAACCATGAGTAAAGATAGTATATGTGCGTTCATTTTTATTTTTTGATACAGTTAGTAATTAATATTATAAACATGTAAATATTTGCACGTGTCCACCGATCATTTAACCTGGCAGCCATGCTAATCAATATTGTATACTATCATCGTAAAAGCACAAAAATAAATTGGAATCGTGTTAATATATATTGAGAGCTTTATTAGAGTGTCAAAAATTCTTACCGATTTTACCTGCAGACATCTTGTTGGCTCCACAAAAAATAGCTTCAAGAAAATTGATTCTAGAAATCTGTGCACTTAAATTCCTAATACTTTATATATGGTTGAGGCAAGAATTGGCCAGCTGTATCTATGTATGTATAAAACACTTATTCAGTAAATGTACTGCTTATGACTGACCGAAGAGCAGACTTTAAACTATATGTGTATCTATCCCATCGACTACACTTCTGCTGCCTCAACATGATCCGTCTTTTTAGCACGTATATACTATTATATAGAGTACTTCATGCGAGGTTGAGTTAAGTTTTACGAAACGGCGATCTGATCATGACTTCATACTGTTTTAAATCTCAATGAAAACGTTTTTTAAATGACACCTGCATTATATCTAGTATTCTTATTTTTTGCATGCCCGGTACTCTTCGCTCTCCCTTTAATACTATTTTTAATAGCAAACATTAAAAATCAACATTATCACACTAGTGACGGTTATTAATTTACTTCGATCAGCATGTAAAATGCAAGGCTCTTGATTCTTAGCAACAGAACATTCAAGTTATTCCACAAAAATTTTTTGTTAAAACGTTAAAGTCTCAATTAGAAACTAAACTATTTTCCGTACATTTCAAAAGATGTGTTATCAAATTACTTCCTTTTTAAAAGTTGTACCTTTCATGAGGTTTCCTCTAATTAAGCATTATTTCTGTCAATAATATTTTCGTCAATTTTTTTGTTTTAATCAAGGATACATTTAAATTTTCATCATTATCCATGCATACATCAATTTATTCTGTAACAATTTTAAATAAATGTTTTTTAGAGCGATGCCATGCAGAAGGTTAAGCCTTAGAGAGGCAATCTGATGGCAATTGGTCATTACGTTGCAGATACGTTATCGAACACAGCTGCACTACTTGATCTGGGCCAAAAGTGACGGGGTGGAAATAGGGGAGGAAAAAAACATCAAAACTTTTCGCAAGGCAACCTGCAACACAGTTGCTTGAAATGTTATACCCTATTTATACATAACGATTGTAATGCTATCCAAAACGGCCGAAAAATTAACGCGTAGGCGAGAAAAAAAAACAAAAAAAATTTCAAGCACCGCTCGAATTTTTTTTTTTAACTTTTCTGCACATAAATTTAACAGGAAAATATTGCCATCCCATTTTTCTTGTCAGGTATCAAGAAACAAGCGTTTAAGGTGGTTCTTTCATGAAATGATTGTGAACAGAATTGAACGAAACTTTGAGGTATTGTTTATTGAGTTACACTTTACTCTCTCTAAAAATTTGAGATGAGGTTCACGACCGAAAACGCGAATAACAGCTTGGTGAAAATGACGAGTATCAGGTGAGCTCTTATGGAGCAGTATATTTCTGACGTTCTTTACAAAAATTAATTTACTTCCGACTGACATCTCAAAATGTATAGGTACACGGACTTAATTCAAAAATATCGATAGAAACGCAGCACACATTGTCATTGCCTATGTTAAAAGCATCGACTGCTGCTATTTTGAGGTTGAACGCAATTTGACAAATCCATCTCAAGAAACTTTCCTATTGAAGTTAGATTTTCTGTAAGTACTGTAATTTAATCAATGAACAGTATTGACTAATAATTGTTTGAATTTAAGCAGTTTTAATAAAAATTCATCTGATAGTCGTGCATCTGACTCGGAAGTCATGAAAGAACCACCTTAAGTCGCCTAAAAATCGAGTTTTCCGAGTAGTCGGGATATGTATGGTAAAATAGGGTCAAAGTGCTTGAAATCGGAGAGAAATTGTTTTCCAAGCTTTAATAGGTCCTAGAAACAATATGCATCATTGCTATTCGTTTTCATTAATATTTTACGTCTTTTTTCCACCCTGAAATTCGTAAAAATCTGTACATTTCACTGTGTGTGAGGGAATATGTAGAGAAATGTACCTATTTCTACAAATTTCGAGGTGGCAAAAAAAAGGGGGAATAATCATTGAAACAATTAGCACTGATACTTATTCTTCCTAGGACTAATTTAAGCTTAGAAAATAATTTCTATCCGATTTCAAGTACTTTAACCCTTTTTTACCATACATATCTGCGACGACTCGAAAACTTCAATTTTCGACGACGTAATATGCTTGTTTCTAGATACCTCATCAGCAATTTTTTCTGTTGAATTTATATGCAGAAAAGTATGCACAAAAAATTTCCGAGCGATTTCCTGACAGGTTTTTTTCTTTTTTTTCCTCGTCTACGCGATTGCTGCCCGGTGGGGTCAGATAGAATTTCAATTTCTCCCCCTTACCTATTCCTTTCCCCGTTACTTTTAGCCCAATCGGGTAGTGCTGCGGGGTTCCACAACACATCTGCAACATAATAACCAATTGCCATTGGGTTGCCTCTGTGGCTTCACCTACGCGTCATTGCTCTGAAAGATTGGAATGTTGCATGAAAGAAAAAACTATTCTATTTCGTACATCAGATAATTATTGAAAAATATTACACACTTATCTCTGATTGTTTTACATACCTAAAAATTGATATAGGTAGAGTTCAGAAGTAGGAATAATGAGGTCATGACTGTCCTTTGTTTTTCGGACAATGGGAACGTCATATTATCCCCACTCTGAAAATTTGACCTTCTCTACTTTCGTCAATTCTTGTTTGCGTGCATAAATAAACAATATGTGACTCGTTTTTTTTTTTTTTTTTTTTTTTTTTTTTTTTTTTTTTTTTTTTTTTTTTTAATATTCTTTTTTTTTTTTTTTTTTTTTGAAAAGTACTTGATTTTCATATATACATAGTAATCCTAATACTCTCAAAAAAGTAAAAATTTGGATTCACTTCAACTAAATACATACTATAAACTACAAAAAACTATTGAAGGATGTTCGATAGTGATAGGGATGGGGTCTGCACTGTCTGCTCGTCTGCTGCGTCGGTTACGGCAACGTATGTGTATGTTCAATTTGTTTGTAATACCCGCGGGGTACAGAGGCCGCAGCCCTGGTGCGGCGGTGGTATGGGGGATTGCCCCTCCGCCAGGGGTCTTGGGGGCGAAGCGCCACCAGCTAGGGGGGAGGGGGTTAGGGGTCGATGTCCCTTCCCCCAACATACGTTGTCAGCAAACAATTAAAGTTTTCCGGTACTTAAATTTTTTAAATTTTTTCATTTAGGATCAGGGAGCTAAAAAAACATGTGAAATAAGTTTCAGCTTTTTGTACCGTAAGATGTATGCATACATATATTCTGCATTTTCGAAATTTTCCAAACTGTTTGACCTTGATAACTCGAAAACTATACGAGATATCGATTTTTTTACATGAGTAGGAAGTTTTTTATTTTGCATTTTCTACGCAAATGTGCCTTTATTTTGCGGCACCACAAAAAACGTACTCGTGCTAGTTTTCCCATAGGCGATCATGTTAAAATGACTGAACTGTTAAATTCAATATCTCGAAAACGAAGCGGCTGAACCGCTTGAAATTTTGACAGGTTTATTGTCACAACAATAAGATCGTCTTGTATAAAAATTTAAAAAAAATTTATTAGACAGTTTTATCTCTACCAAACGTCCCTAAAATCATGCTCTTACGTTCCAGTCTCTTAATTATTTATACAATAGCACTTTTCGTTGCTTAATATAACCTTGATAGACGAATGCGTGAACTACTTGAATTCTTTATTTTTTCAAAATGTTTATTCTACTAATTATTCTACGATATATTCGATTATAATTTTTATAATCCATTTACACATCATCAGGTGGTTTTCTAAAATGTTATTACCACTTGTTAGTTTACTATGTAATCGATAAACGCGTTGTGCCATTGCTATTTCTTTAGTACCATTTTACAACTTCCACAATATAATACATCTTATAGTGATAGGCTATAAAGGTTTAGTAATTCCCATGGAATCAAGTGGGCACCATTTATGTCCATCTAGTATTGGAGACCAATAGAAATAATGAAACATTTCATCAAAACCGATTAGAATTTTCTATTGGTTTCTTATCAGTTTTTGCACCCGTAAAACCGGATAAATAGCTGACCAGTTCTAAATTGGATTTTCCAAGTGTTTTTTTTTAACCAGGATAAGATTAAACATAAATAAATCAACAACGTAATGTCCTATCATCTGGATGGCAACATCAAAACTGAGGGCCTAAAGTGTTTTTGTAAAAAATACAAAATAAAAGTTAGTTTGACTTTTATTAAAATTCCAGGTAGTGCTGGAGCCAGGTGGGTTTTTGTGGCCTTTTAATTGAAATGGTACTGCCCAAGTTTTTTTTACCTGTTTTGACCTGCTGAACACGACTTTTTATGGTGGATTGCTGTAAAAACTACAAAATTTCGATGAAACAAAATTTATCCGTATTATTTGGCACATTTTAAGCAAAAAAAGTTTTTTGCAACTTTTCTCTAAATGCCATAATTTTTTAGTAAAAAATTCACAAAGTTTTCAAAAATTGGAATCTTGCGATTTTCAACCGTTAATATCTCGATCACTAAAAAACTTTTAGCAACTCTGCGAGGCGTAAGATTTTTGTTGAACATTGCACTCTAAGAATACGTCCCCTTCAGACTGGTTAACCAATTTGTCTTTTGATGATAAGCTTTGAATCGTGAGCTTCTTGCTATGCTACCCATGGTCTACGTATGTGTAAAAATACGATGAACACTTGTGATTTGAATTAGTTATTTTGTATCTATTTACTGCATATTTTTATAATGAATACATTCTTGAAACTCTTTACATATTTTTTCATCAGATCTTCCTGAATCGGTTAACGTATTAATATGATTGAAAGATATCTTTAAGCTAACTGCATTGTTCTGTACTTTTCATGTATTGCATGTAAACAAAAAATATTGACAATTTACCATGTAAACAAATATAAATGTACTTTTTTCTTTGTACTGATGCTGATTATATTTTAGAAATAAAACTTTTTCAAAGATTTTCATTTTTGAAAGTATTTCGTTGCTTTTTGATGGCTGTTACAACTATAATTAAATTCAGCTAGGAAAATGGATATGACTTGCATTGCACACCTGAACAGCACTTGATTCTCATATATGGGTCATTCCGGCGAAACTTGCACTATCGGTGTCCTGGTCTCGTGTGCAGAATTAAGAGTGAAATAGGTAGCCCTATGGATGCCAACGTACGTGTAGTGGTGGTGCCCAATTGTTTCACCCTATAAGACCTGATTTTAAAGTGTACGCTTTGATCTGCAGATCATTTAAGGGTTGAAATGTCAGATCCGTAACCTGTCCATATCGAAAATCACGCTATAAAACGTGATGGTGAGCAAAAATAAGCCAATTGAACGTTCTCTACAAATACGATAAGGCTAACGAGTTGTTAGTTCAGTACAAAGAGTGCAAAAGAGAAGAGCTTCCAGTCAATGAGAGTTTATCACACAAAGTACATTTGTACACGATGAATAGTAGGAAGTATAGCAAGTCAATGAGAGTTTATTACACAAAGTACATTTGTACACGATGAATAGTAGGAAGAGTAGCATACTAAATGGAATTTATTTAAAAGAAAAATATTAGTACACTGAGTACATGAAGCATTTGTATGAAGATATACTTCTCTGTCCTCCGGCCAGAATGCCCCAACTTCTTAGCCGCACCGCAAAAGAAAAATCTCGCTTTCCGACCCCGTCAAGCAGAAAAATAGTATACGATCTACGGTAGGGAGAAGAGAAACCCTAAATAATCAGTTTTTTGTCCTCAATGACAATATTCAGACGATTTAAGAGCAAACATTTATTTACTTTACCAGCCTTGGGTCGCAATATACTATTAATTCTGTGATAAACTG
>JAPYYV010010406.1:0-14207 GCA_030522625.1 Copidosoma aretas
TGCCTTTTTCTGTACTTTAATAACGTATATCATAGGAAATAATGATGATCTTTTAACGATACTTTTTTGTGTATTACAAAAATATCTAATGATCTGATTAAATTTTACAAATAAGTCAAGGGTATTTGTGATATAAGAAATACATCAATAACCGTCGTAAAAACTGCTAAAGGTTATGTCTTCGCACAAGTGCGAGAGAGACAGAAGGCATACCACACTGTCAAATCCGAGGTCAAATCTGCTTCTGACTAGCGTAGTAGGGATACAACTACCTTAAATCAAATTTTTTAAATTTGTTGTCCAACCCATTCCTGTTCACGAACAGAATAACACTAGCAAGGTGACGTCATTCAATATCGAATATACAACACGCTCCCAAGTTGGCGGCCCACACCAAAAAAGGGAGGTAAAAACCTACATAAGAACTTATGTTGGTACTTACATAATAACTTACATAAGACCTTATATACGAACTCACCCTTGCATTTCGACTCAGTTCTTATGTAAGTTCTTATCTAAGGATATTGGATCGAAAACCCAGTTCATTTTGACGAAAACTGCTATCTTTATTTTTTAATAGCGATAGTTAACCATGATAAAAACCATTAATACAAGTAAGAAGTGTTAAAGAAAGTGTTAAACCCTGATGTAACAAATATCTTCTTGAAATTATTGGAAATATTAAGACCAACAGAAGATGTAAGCATTTAAAGTTATTGAAAAATCCGAAATTCCGAACTTTTAAAAATTTACAACTTATTTTAAATTTTTTTTGTTGAAAATTTTATAAGTCACTCGAGCTTTCACTTGTAAGTGAGCAAATTTAAAATACAAGAGTTTTGCTAAGACAAGAATTAAACTTTTATTTGTTTGAACAATTTTTATTTTAAGTCATTTCAATATTATATCATGAAAAAAACAAGTGTTCTTAAACTCTACGCTACAGAATTCGTTTGTAACTCGCTGTTCTATCTGTAGACAATATAACAATTTTTCCTTTGGTTAAATTTAATTATTCAAACAAATTATGATGAATAAATTTTGGTCCCAGCAAAACTTATATTTTAAACTCGGTTACTTAGGGGGGAAAGCTCAAGTGACTTATAAACTTTCCAACAAAAAATATTTAAAATAAGTTACAAATTTTTTAATGTTTGGAATTTCGGATTTTTCACTAACTTTTAATGTTTATAAATTCAGTTTGTCCTAATCTTTTCCAAAATTTCAAGAAAATATTTATTTTATTGGGATTCCTTTAACACTTTTTACTTGTATTAGTGGTTTTTTATAATGGAGAACCAATGTTATTAGTCTCGTATCTCTAGGTATGTTCCACAATCACTGCCAGCACTGCCAGCAGTGAGGCTCCGTTCTCGGAAACCGGCAGCACAAGCACAAGAATAGTATTAGTTATTGTATTTATACATAATGCACAGCGCAGTATGCTTCATGTTTTTACCGATATAGATCTATTAACCAATGATTCTTTTGTGATTGTGCTTTACAGCAGTATTAGCGAATAGCCTCTAAACCAGTCAGATATCATTATTAATATACGAGGATTATTACGTGGATTGTGGGAAATGAGCGAACACATACTTGTAATAGTTATTAAGTATTTAATTAAAAAAATAAACTTATATACAAAGAGAGCCAAGCCGGCTACTCACGCATGCATACGACCGCATGCTACGACGGATAGACGAGACCTAGCCTGCGTGCTTCGTCAGAGCTGAAAGAATAAGAAAGTGTCGAGGTAAGGTAAATTTGCAGTATTTAAGCAAATAATTTCTAAGCTATTATTGGCCAAGAAGAGCCAAGAGAGCGCCGTATTAGTCATATAAAAAGTTAGTTTATATCTAGGACTCCCAATATATGTGGCCGGAAGAATGTAAAGATTTCCTAATTTGATTAATTCAATTTTGAAGTAATAAATAAATTTTCTGTATTATAATAAGGGTTTAGAGAGCAGAGAAAGCAGGGAGACTAAGCCAGCATATAGTCGATTCCATAATAATTTAAATTAAGTTGAAAAATCATTATACAAATAAAATACTAAATAAAAATGTGACAAAGGTATACACAATGTATCATAGTTAGGGGGTTGGCGCACAGAGCGCGCAGGGGGCAAAGCCCCGCTAGTATATATATTTACGGCATTCTCTGTAAAAATATATTATACAAATTTTAAAATTAGACCCATATTTTATCAAAATCGGTAGAGGGACTTTTGAGATATCACTAATAACTTATGTACATACATACATACATAAATATACATATTTTTTCAGTGGTGATAAGAATAAAAAGAATAAGCCCTGTTGAAGCAAGATCAATTGAGTCCAAAGATATGACTAATTATAAAGATAAATACATATACATCCACACGCACCAACAAACATTTTTTCTATTTCTATCCGAATATGTTATTCTGTAAGAAATTTTCTGACCTTACAAACATTCCATAAAAAATAACCAAAAACAACCTTGAAAAACAAAACAATAACCTTTCTTGAATAAATGGATGAAAGATCTCGACAAGTAGTGTGCCATTAAAAAAGTTGGAAAATCCAAGCTTTGGATTTTGATTGAATATCTAAAATAAGATGGAAAATCAATATTTTTTTCATTTATTCCATTATATCTCGAAAACACAAAGTTTTAGCAAAAAATATTTCCCATAATTATGTTCCTTGGACGATTTTAGGCAGGGATAGAGTATTGAAAGAAATTAAACAAGGTTTTTTCCCCGAAAACAATTATGAAACTTTAAAAACTGAAAAATAGAAAAGCATTAAAATACAGACTAAATAATTTTTATTCGTTGAAATTTGGAAATTTTATAGGTTTTGGCATTGTTAAAAAAAATGTGCCTAGTCCGGTTGCCCATAAACAATACGGCTACTTATTGCCAAATTGGTAATTAAAAACTTTTGAACGCTGTAGTTTGCTCTGGTGTTCAACGTTCCCGATAAAACCAATTGGAATCGGTAGATATTCATATAGTCTCTCAAGATGCTGTACGTGAAAAATTTCCAATAGATAGTTTTTTTTAATTAACAAAATCAATTTTTTGTAGGGCCTTATTTAGTCAATTTACAAGATAGAGATTTGCAATAAAGTGCATTTGATTACACTCATTTTTTTATAAATTGGGGAAAAAAATTTATTGTCATACTAATAAAAGCGGAGTTACGATACTTTTACTTTTTTATCTGTAGCGGCCGTTGTACTTACTTTTTTGACTTCGGACTCTGCTTAACCTCTTCTTAAATGTTTACTTTACAGGAAAAGAATTTTTGCCGGTCGATTCGATTAACACTTTCGGCATAAACATGAGATAATTATAGTTAAAAATCGTGTATGGGTAATTGCAATTTTTTCCGTGGTGACTTCCAATAGATTTGTTCAAGGAAGAGAGTAAACCCAAAAAGTTAAAAAACGGATGTAAATTAAAAAGATTAATCTAATTTATTGAATTTTTTTTAAGCTTCGATATGCATATGTAGAATTTATTAGGAAAATTTTATGAAAAAAATCGCATTATACATAGCACTACTCAGTCTAAAATGATCAGCTATTTAATTAGCTATAAATTATAGCTGTAATTACAGCTATAATCATGTGCTTTATAGCTATAAATACGTGTCAGAAGTAGTTATAAAAAACAGGTGTTAATAACTATATTTACATATAAAATAATAGCTATAATTATGGTAAAAAAAAAATCAGTGATTCCTTTTTAATGGTATTTCCATTAACTATTCAGCGAAAATAACATTAAAAATTAATCACTGTGTTTTTTACCTGAAATTATAGCTATTATTTTATATATAAATATAGCTTTCATCACCAGTTTTTTCTCGCTATTCCTGACACGCATTTATAGCTATAAAACATATGATTATAGCTGTAATTACAGCTATAATTTATAGCTAATTAAATAGCTGATATTTTAGACTGAGTAGCTATATTATTGTTAAGTTAAGTGGCACTTTTTAAAACATTAAACATATATTTATGATAAAACATTTGAAATATGTGATATACAGGAGTGATGAGCCACTTTAACGAGTAATTAAATGTGCAACCAAATATCTGGCAGCAGTGGTGACGGCTGATGTCGAGTTGGGCCCCAAGATAAAAAAAGGGCCGAATTGGATCCCGGTCTTTAATCTCGTGCTGAATTGGGTCCCGGTGAGTGTCGATCTCTGGCTTGTTAGTTTCTAATCCAGCTACAGAGCATTACACACACTATTTTGTTCCGTCACACTTTATACAGGCCTCGGACTATCAGTATATTGGAGTATACTGGCATGTTTTTAATCATCAAACATTTTTCTTTTATGTGACGGTACAAAGCAAAGTCAACAACTGACAGCAAAGTTCGCAAATAGTTAAAATAGGAATAGCACAGACTGTCAACTCTATACACACATTATCATCACAAGCATATAATCAAAACCAATACAATACATCATAACAAATACAAAAATCTGAAGCCTAGATAAAGTGTGTTTAATCAAACATCTAACAGTGCAAATCTATTTGAAACAAGCCAGCCACAGTAACATTTTCGTTCTCTACTATTTAATGACCGAGACCCGATTCGGCACCAAGATTTAGTGACCAGGACTCAATTTGGCTATAGGATGACGTCATTAGTCATCCGGGACCCGAATCGGCAACTCCGGTGCTGACATACTGTATCTACACCGCCCTTCAGGCCGCTTCGGGCGCCTTCGGCGTGTTTGGCTTGCCGCTTGCTGCCGAGGTTCATCGGTGGAAGCCCATAAGTACACGATTTTTGACTAGAATCATCCGTTGTTTATAATGAAAGTGTTGAACAAATCATCCGAGAAAAAATTTTGTACGGTAAAGTAAGTATTCAAGATGTTAAGCCGAGTCTGAAGTCAATAACAAAATTAGAACGGCAGCTACAAGTAGAAAAGTAAAAGTATTGTAACTCTGCTTCTATTGGTCCTACAATAGATTTTTTTTTCAAAATTAAAAAAAGTAGTGTGATCAAAAGGACTTTATTATAAATGTCTGTCTTGTAAATTGACCAAATAACAACCTATAAATAATTTTTTTTTGTCAATAACAAAATAACCACTTCGCGGAAATTTTTCAAATGCATCATATTGAAAGACTATATAAATAGCTACCAATTAAAATTGGTTTCATCGGGATCGATAAACGTTTGAGAAACCTACAGCGTTTGAAAGTTTTGAATTAACAGATTTTCAATGAATCGCCGTATTGTTTATGGGCAACCGAACCGGGCGCATTTTGTTAACAATGCCAAAACCTATAAAATATCCAAATTTCAACAAAACAAAATTATTTTATCTGTTTTTTTAATGATTTTCTATTTTTGAGTTTTCGAAGTTTCTTGATTATTTTTGGTGGGAAAACATATAATTTAATTTTTTTAATACTTATACCTATCGTAAAATTGTCCGAGGAACAAATTTATTCGAAACAGTTTTTGTTAAACCTTTTGTTTTCGAGTTATAGCGGAATAACTAAAAAAAAATCGATTTTCTAACTTATTTTACAATATTAATCAAAATCTAACGCTCGGATTTTCTAAGTTTTAAATGAAAAAATAGTAGTTTTTGTCAAAAATGTGCATCTACCCAGGGCGGTCCCTGTGCAGATGGATCGTTGGGACCCCCCTGGTCGGATGCACATGAGTGGCAAATCCGATTTTCCTACCAAGGGTGTACCGGGGTTGTAAAAGTGCCCGTGGTAGGAAAAAATAGAGTTTTCAGAAATGTGTATCTTTCCACGGCCGACCCTGGACTAGAGGGCGCTTGCGAACCAACGCCGAAGGACTCGTTAGGACCGCCCTGGTCGGATGCATATGAGTAACAAACCCTTTTAGTCGTACTAAGGGCGCACCAACCCTTCAAAAACGCCCTTACTAGGAAAAACATTTTTTTTGTCTCAAGAATATGCTAGTACGACATAAAAAAAAAAATTATCACCTGACTATTGACTTTGCTTCGTCATAGACTAAGCTTTCTATCGGTATCGGTAAAAAATACAATTTTTGTTACAGTATTATAGAAATGTTTTACATAGTGTCCAAAATGAAAAATAACATTTTTATAAAAAGTTTGTCTGTGTCTATATGTGTGTTTGTAATCAGTCATATCCCAGGAATAAGACCCCGTAGATTTCAATGATTCCCAACCGTAGATTTCAATTATTCTGGACTTAATATTTTTGTTTGTTATCGTTATGGCGGCTTGCAAAAAAAAATTTAAGTTGTATACCTTATTAACGCTTTTACAACGATTTTCTATATTGAAAACGCGGTTTTATGCTACTTTTAGGGTAAAAAAATTTTAACTTGATTTCCTTGATAGATATGTCTTAGTAAGCATGAAAACTGCTTGTTTAATACAAACACTTTTTTAGGGTAAGTCGTTTTTTTTTTTTATTAAATAAATCTACAAATTTTTTTTCTTGAATCAGTCATATCTCAGAAACTCTCCGAGTCACTTTGATGATCTAGCGCTCGAAGCGTTTCTTTTTATATGCTATATTTGTTCACAAAAATATTTGACGTTTGATACCCTATCAAGGTTGTTATGACGATTTTTGATGCTAAAAAATGGTTTTTGCTATCGATGGAGTAAAAAAATTTAATTTTGACTTCGTCAATAGTTATATTCTATGGATAATTAAATAGCGGCATATAATTCAATAATATTTTAGCAACTAGATAGTTATATTACGCATATCGATTTCAGTAATAAGTTTTAATTATTTGCTCACTTGTTTTTGGTTCCAAGAAATTTTACAATATTTTTTTTACTATTCGGGTAAATATTATAAACTTGTTTACAAAATAATTCCACACATAGAGCATAAAAATAGCTTTTTTCAAATTTTTAATCATTCTTATTTTTTATTTAATTTTTATTAAAATTAATAATTGCAAAAGTATGTGGTTACGTAAGCTTTGTGCTAATTGATTGGCAGCAGTGTTGGATAAATTACGATAGTAATCATAAAAAATCATATAAATTTCATAGTTTACAAGGTCTGAAAATGAGATTAAAAAAATAGAAGATTTAGTTTTGAGTCGAAGGACGCCGGCATTTAATTTATAAGATTTTACTAATTTTCGAGAAAGAATTTATCTATTTCATTTTATTATATTGGTTCACTTACATTTTTTTTTTTTTGCTAGAAAATCTATTAATTGGTTTTTCTTTGTTGGTTAAGTATATGTTCTCACGAGATTAGTGAAAAAAATTTTTTTAATCATAAATTAATATTTTTATAAAATTCGATTTTTCCAATATGAAGATTTTTTCATGCATACATAATTATTCATATAAAAGTTCGTTATTGTTAAGTTTTTAAAGAAACAAAAAAAGAATAATATTTTAAAAATATACAGTAACGAGTACAAAAATGATAGCAAATAAAAAATATGAGGAAGCTTTGTGCTAATAAAATGGCAGCATTTTTTTATTTGTGGGGTAGTCAGTTAAGACTGATAGCAAAAATTTTCAAGTACTGGTAAGTTAACAATGACATTATGAAGAATTGTATCAAAGTTATACGCCGTCAGGTTTTTTTAACGAAATTGATCTTTGCACATACTTTCAGCAACAAATTAGCAACAACTTATGCTGCCTCCTGCTTTGCTTTAGCTGTCCCCTGTGACGAGATACGCGATGCGCGCTGCTAGCTTTCAGCAAGGAAGTAGCAACAAATTCTGGTTCCCATACACATTTAAAAATATTATTAGTTCTGGAAATATCGTCAGTGGCTACGCTAGTTTAATAGAAAGCCAGCATATCCATTGTTTCTCGAAAACGACAAAATCAACAGAATCGGCTTTTGAGCAACAAATTAGTAACAAATTATCCAGGCGTGATTTAGCCCTCAAAAGAAAGCCAACGTGTTGTGGGTCTATGCTAATATCATCGAATCGTACGCTTAGCGTGTATCGGTTGAGGCATCCGGTAAAGCCCGGATTTCAAAGCATATTCTTACAGCAACGAATTATGGATCCCATACACATTCGAAAATATCATGAGTTTTGGAAATATCATTAGTGGCTACGCTAGCTTCATATCAAGCCAGCATATCCATTATTTCTCGAAAACAGGCAAGAGCAACAATATCGGCTTTTGCGCAACAGATTAGCAACAAATCAGCAACAAATTATCTACGAGTACTTTAGCCCTTAAAATTAATCCACTGTGTTTTGGGCTACACTGATATCATCGACTCGAGCACTCAGCGTGTATAGGCTAAGGCATCCGGTCTAGCCCGGATTTCAAAGCATATTTGTAAAGCAACAAATTAGAACAAGTTCTGGTTTTGATACACATTATAAAATATCATTTTTCGAAATATCGTCAGTGGCTATGTTAGCTTAATATCAAGCCAGCATATCCATTGTTTCACGAAAACGGCAAGAGCAACAATATCAGATCTTGGGCCACAAATTAGCAAGAAGTTAGCAACAAATTAGAGTGTTTTTAGTTTTGTGGCCTTATGATGTGGTTATGCTAGCTTAATATACATCTACTTTTTCCTTTTTTTGGCGTTCCTGTAGGGCCTGGCTGCAGAATACTAAGTCGTGATCCTCGTTTTCTATCACTGACTAATAGTCGCCTAGAACTGTCTCTCATTTCTTTTCTTTTTTGCACTGCGACTATTCTACTTTATAAATATGACCAAGTGGTTTATACGTGCCGTATGTCGATTTATTTCATATATTTCTATGTAAGGTTCCCATCTTATATGTGTTTAATGTGGCTGTATCCCGAAATTTGAAGGTCATCGCAAATGTTATATTTTTGAGTCTAATAAAATGCAACCATCTCCACTTTAATGTATGATACTGTTACAATCATGAGGTATACTGTAGATTTTCTTCAGATTTGTGTCGAATTTTTTCATCGAAATATCCTGTAATAAAAAAAAAACACTCTTGGTGATAAAAAAAATTAACTTTTATCCAATTTTTATAATCAACGACCAGTTATCTCTCCATCTAAATGGCTACAAACTTACCATTTTTTATTTCTTTAAATTTTTCAAAAAGTCGTATTGTAATTAATACATTTGTTTATAAATTTTTTTTTTATTTGATAAATAAATGCATTTTTAACAATAAATATACCATTTTAGGAAATCGAAGACGGTGAATTTGTAGTAATTAAGCTGGAGAGAAAAACTAGCTTTTGTTCATTAAAATCAGACGACAATGAAATTCTTTTTATTGGAAAGAGTATTAATTTTTCATTCATACAATATATTGATGGATAAATTAGGAAAAAATCTGAAAAAAATCTACAGTATATCTCATGTATGCAGTATGATATTTGTAAATAACGACGATTAAATGTGATTCAACAGAAAAATATAACTTTTTGAATAGCCTTGAAAATTTAGGATACAACTACCTTAAAGTAATGATAATATTTCCATTAATAAAATCGTATTTAATCGTATTATTCAAAGGCGTTCTTAAATATTTTATTTCTTTTTTTTAACAGTATACCAAACCAATTGAAGAATCAGTTGTAACATCTGTGACAGCAACTCTTATTTCTTCACAACGAAACGGGATACCACAAGCAATTAAATTACCGCATTTAGATAAAAACAAAAACCAAGCTGTATCCACACCTATCATCGCAGCAGAACAATCACGTTCTCTACAAAATGATAAGATGCGTAAGAAAAAAATGACCGATGATGAAATTTTGGAAAAACTTAGAACAATAGTCAGTGTTGGTGATCCTAACAGAAAGTATACGAAGATGGAAAAAATTGGCCAAGGTGCATCAGGCACGGTATTTACTGCAATTGAAAGTTCTACTGGTATGGAGGTAGCAATAAAACAAATGAATTTATCGCAACAGCCGAAAAAAGAACTTATTATAAATGAAATACTTGTAATGAGAGAAAATAAACATCCAAATGTGGTAAATTACCGTGACAGTTATTTAGTTGATGAAGAATTATGGGTTGTTATGGAGTATTTACCCGGAGGAAGCTTGACGGATGTTGTAACAGAAACTTGTATGGATGAAGGACAAATTGCTGCCGTATGCAGAGAAGTTTTACAAGCGTTGGAATTTTTGCATTGTAACCAAGTTATTCATAGAGATATAAAATCAGATAATATTCTCTTGGGGTTAGATGGCGGAGTTAAGTTAACAGACTTCGGTTTTTGTGCCCAAATTTCTCCAGAACAGAATAAACGTACTACTATGGTTGGAACCCCATACTGGATGGCTCCAGAAGTTGTAACTAGAAAACAATATGGACCTAAGGTACGAAATTATTTTAATGATTTGTTTTTACTTTAAGTGAATATTACGATGTCTTCATTCTGAATATTAACTCTATTTAAAATATATGGTTACATATATTTTATATTTCAGTAGCTTAGTGATATTAGTAAAAGGTCATTGATTATATAATCGTGCTTAACTCATTTGTCCCAATCACACTGAATAAAAATAATGTGAATAAATCTTCCCATTGACTCTTGAGAAATAAATCATTAAATATATTGTCATCCATCTCTTTAAATATGATTTCATTATTTATACCTGTCTCTGTGCACATGTAAGATTAAAAATGGCATGATACAATTTTCAAATCGCAAAGTAAGCCGAGTCCAAGTTGTTAAGTTTAAAATGAGAATTTTCTATAGTCTGCGATAATATTCGCTATATTCTTCTTAGTGCTGCATTTATTTTGTTGTAATAATATCCGCTTTCTTAAATTTTCTTATATTTTGAATACAACGCTTATCTACTTGGATTGTTTACTTCTAATAGGTATCGACTGACCTGCAAAATCAAAACAACAACTCTTGCTCATGCTAAAGCCACTATTTATATTTCTTAATGCGTTTGCTCTCACTTAAACATCCCGATCCTTGCATCTGACTTGGACTGTGCCTCGCAACGCACTACAGTACTACACGGAACCCAAGTTAATAAGATTTTTGTCTACAACTACAACGTATTCATGAAAAACTATCTGTAGTTACGTGTGAAAACTAATGATTTTGTCAGATTTCCATTTTCGCGGTAACATTCTGAGCAAAAAGTCTATCAAGGCATTTATGAAGGCCTTCCATCGTAGCCTGTTTAGCCTTGTGGAGTCATCTTGCGGCTAATGCATTGGTTGGATAGAGTGATTTACTAGGGCGCACCAAAGGTCCACGCAAAGCTACCCGTGACTATCAAAACTCTAACTGGATGACCACCTTATACATACATTTACACATGCATACATACATACATACATACATACATACATACATACATACATACATACATAGATATATATGTATTAGTATTTAAGAATGACAGATATACTTATTTGTATAAAAATTGTTCATGTTGATTTTGAAAAATCATACAATTTTAATCCATGTATCATATTCAAACTGCAATATAGAAGTATAATTGACAATTAACCTTAAGCAGGTGGATGCTTGTCATACAAACATTTAAGGTTGTATAGGACTACACGGCTCTACCGACATGGCGCATACTATGTTCTAAAACGATGAAAACGGACTTTTGGAGGTGGCTTATTACGAAATCAAATATCTCAAGATAGACAACTGCTAGAAAAATGAATTTATTTTCAAAATTGTAGATAATCTAATTGCAAATGTAGAAACAGTATAACTAGAAATTTTAAAAATGATAAACTAACCTGAAAATAAGTGAGTTTCTGTCATTTTTTCTTTTAATCAATATACTGGTTGTTTTATATTTCTTGTTCGATAAAGCAGACGTACAAACGAAGTAATGTAGTTGTTTTGATGTAAAAATATACCGAAAAAACGTGTTTTTGAAATGTTTTACGTCCGAGCATAAACTTAAATATAAAATTAAAATATACTTTCGAGGGTATATTTCTTATCCCATCGTAATAAATAACTATATTGCATACAAGTTTTTTTAAAAACAATGAGAATAATAATTCCAAGTTTGATTAGATGTCTTGTGTAGTTTATGGTAGTAGATCCAATATGTCGGACTAAAAATTTCTAATGATTTGTGAATTAGCAAATAGGGGCTTTTGAGTGTCCTACAGGGTATCCCGCATTAAGATAGGCAAAATGCCCTTAATTTTTTTTTTTTTTTTTACATATAGATTAAAAGTGCGTGTTGAGGAGCAAAACAAAGGGGGAACCGGGACTTAGGGCCCAAATATTTTTTTTCAATGCTAGGGGCCCTAAAAACCCCCTATTGTATGTTTTATTTATTTTCTCGCATTCTAATTATTCGATAGATCTGAAAAAATTCATAAGTATATTATACATGACTGCTTACAAGTATGATCTTTTAGGTTACGATCGACCCTCAAGATAACCTCAAAAATAATTATTTTATTTTTAAAACGCAATTTTGACCATGTTCCGAAATACCTGCACAAGATTTTATTTTACCATCTTGTAGAACGGTAAAAAATACAACAAATATGTATTTTTTCAGATTTTTTCTAGCTATGCGCCATGTTGAAAAAAACGAAAAACTGTTGTTTTGCAGTTTATATGCGTTTTTACCATGTTCCAAATACATGCACGAGATTTTATTTCACCATCTTGTAGAGCGGAAAAAAATACTATCTTTATATATTTTTTCAGATTTTTTTCAGCTATGCGCCATGTTGAAAAAAACGATTAACAGTTATTTTTTGAATTTTTCACCTTTTCTTCATGGACCTCCACACCACCATTGAGGTTTTATGAACGGTGCGTTGGATTATTTTAAAAAAGTAAACATACTATAGTGCAGCGCCACCTATAGCGTAACGTACTGCTGTTCGCGCATAATTTTAAATATTAACTGACGTATAGTCTGGGGAGATTACAGTTTCCTTGGCGCCGCAAACTGATAATATATTCAGGTACAATATTGAAAATGAAACACTTTTTACTGTTGCAAAAAAAGCGATATCTCGCTTTGTTTTCGAGATATCGAGGTTCAAAGTATAAATATAAAATATGCGATTTCTTGACTTATTGTGACTTTTGCATTAAATAAAGGCGTTTTTATACATAGTACTCTAGAAAGTACAATAAAAGTATTTATTTATACATATATATGTATATATGTGTATATATGAGCACATTGCAGTATTCTGGGACGACATTTAGCAAGCATTGCAGTATTCTGAGATTTCAGGAGCTTTCCGGGACGTCCTAGAATACGTTTATATGGATTGCGTTATTCCTGGACGATTAAGGTCTTGATACGAACTCATTTTATGGCTATTTTGCAATAACAAACGGCAGATCTATACTGTATGCGGTCGGCAACTCTCTGGTAGGTACTAAGAGGGGATGTTTATTGTTTTTCTCCGAGCGAGCGAAGCGAGCGAGACACGCGCGCCCCCAAGTTAAATTTTCGTTGTGAGGAAACCTGTATGAAATACCAGAAAGATCCAATTGGTTTATCATTCTGTTGTACTTTCTCTCTATTACTAAAGTTTCCTACATTATCATGTATACAGTATGATTTATATTGATATAATATCATTGGACATTAGGCCCCCTTCACAACGTTGCGTTCAAAAATATACAATTTAATTTTGCAAAAACAAGGCATTTCCGCACCCCTACAACAAATAAGGATCATATTTATCACTTTCCCCCCTCCTCGCCCTTTCCCGCCCCTGGAATCGTGCGGTCAGATACTAAACCGTAACCCACTCTGGGTTGTGCTAAAGACCTACATGGCTAATTAATCAATTAATTTATCTAGAAATCATTCTAATATTGCATTTATACGTAAGCAGATTTTTTTCAGCTTTTAACCTTAATATCTCGAAAACGAATCAAGATATCGATTTTTTTGCACGAGTAAAAAGTGTTTTATTTTCAATTTTGTACCTAAATATATCATTAGTGCAGCGCCAACGAAACCGTAATCGTGCCTATAGTCTACTCTCGTTCGTGCGAGCTAGATTGTTTCTTTAACTCATAGTGCAAATTCAAAATATATTGCGATTATAATATCAGTCTTTACGAAACTGATATAATTTAAAAATCGTTAATTGCAGTATATTTCCAAAATAAAGTTGCCTCCGTTGTCAAATACCAAAGGTTAGTGTCAAAATGCTAGGAATAATATATTATAATATACTAGTTATGTGATACGCGCTTCACGAGCTCTAATTATTTTGTAACT
>JAPYYV010010408.1:0-11290 GCA_030522625.1 Copidosoma aretas
CTGTCGCCCGATTCGGTATACCTGTTATACCGCATGGGGGGACAATAGATATACTGTAGTTCGGTACAGTGTGTATACATGCGGGGACAGCCACTATACCGAATATTTTTCAGTGTGGTGATTTATATGTCCATCAAATTTATTAGTTGTTAAAAATTTCAGTGACCAATAACGTCAAATAAAAACTATTGTGTGCTGGTTCTCGCGTGTGTCCCAAATTTTCCAAACCTGACCAGCAGTCGAAACATTTTTTCTAGGACAATAAAAACTACTTATATCCGACAGTTAGTTACAGTTGCTCTGTCAAACATGCACAAGCATGAACGTCGGTGACAAGTTTTACTATGATACCTCCATTGGAATTCACCACGTAGCGCTCATACCACCTGTGAACGAGCTCGGAACTACGGAGAGAAGGCCTTTTGTTAGAGCCACAGTGTGTATGATGGATTTAAAAAAAATTGTTTTACTCCCTGTTATCGAAGTGTGCTTTGATCATAAGGTATGTACATACGTATAAGTACACGCATTAATTGCGCTGTATCAGTCTAATTTTATGAAATTTTTTACGCTCGTCTTTGATCAGGTAATAAACGCTCAATGTTTACATCCAATGTATATGCATTAAATAGAATCTCTCCAACTGTTTACAAAATGCTTATTGATATTGATACAATTTATAATATTGGAATGTCATTATATTTGTAATTGGCAGGTAATTGTAAGAAAAATGGACGACCCAAAGAGAAGTAGAGCTTTTTGTAGCGTTTTCTCTTGCAGAAATTGAGCTTGCACACAAGTGCACCTGAGTTTTCTTGCATTCCCAAAGAAAAGCTAGAGTTTACTAGTACGAGACTGTTATGAAAATTTAGTAAAAGTGTCTGTTAGAAGAAAATAGATGATTGTATTATAAATAAAAAAAGTAACTCCTAGCAGTAGGGTTTGTTAAGATCATTTCGTTGAACTAACTTTTGTTAAGTAAATGGTAATGTACAACAATTGTTGAAATAAAAAGCTTGTACATGTAATATATAACGTAAAAACATATTGTTTATGGCCAATTTAAAAAAAGAAAGCTGAAAAGTATGGCTGTTCCAACCATATATTTTCCAAAAAATAAAAAAACAGTGTGTTAAAAATAGTTATAAAAAACAGACACTTTTACGAAGTTTCCATAACGATTTGGTACTACTAAAATCTTCCATTTATTTAGAAATGCATGAAAACTCAAGTGCACTTGTGTGCAGGCTCGATTTCTGCAAGAGAAAACTCAACTGATCAAAGACGTTTATGCTAGTTTTCATAAAATTAAACTGTCATAGCGCAATTAATGCGTCCACTTATCCGTATGTACATACCTTATGATTAAAGTACACATTGATAACAGGGAGTACAACAACTTTTTTTATTCATAAGAAAAAACAAATAAATTTATAATGCACACTCCGTTTTGGCTCTGACGAAAAGTCTTCTCTCCATAGTTTCGAGCTCGCTCACAGATGTCATGAGTACTATGTGATGAATCCCAATATCTACTCTCTAAATAAAAACCAGTGAAATTCACTTTGAAGCTAGTAAGATCGAGAAAGATTAGGTCCTTGGCCTTATGCAAAAATTTTACTGGTTTAAATTTAGAGAATAGTTTTTAGATAACACTGTCGAGTCACGTTAATAGCTGTAAATGCATTTCTTGCGCATTCGGCTGATGTACACACATCTAATCAGAAGCCAGTATTATTAATTCAAAAATAGTGATTAGAATTTCTTTGAGAGCAAAACAGATATCTTAGCCAAGGAGACTCTTTTTGGTTAAAAATGAACACATATCCACAGTCTGAGATGTAAGGGCAACATATTTTTATTTAACACTTGCGGAAAAGAGAATGATTGTTTTTTCACTTTTTGCGAAATGTATCCTCCCCAGTTCATTTTCCGCCTTATGTAACTAACATTTTTTTATTTTCTATATAATAGTCTCAGAAAAAATGCTGGTAAGAAGATGCTGAGGGTTTTTTTTTTATCAACAGATCATGTTCAAATTCGAAAAAATTATTTTTTTATTTGTTTTTATTTAATTTATCAAGAACACAAATACTGAGGAGCTTAAATTTTAAAACATTGTTACTTAGAACAATATATTTGAAGTAATTTGAATTTTAGCAAGATCAGTCATACACTTGACGAATAAGGAGAAATCGCGATTCATTTTCTCCGTAAATTGCAAAATGCCTCATTTTTTTGGAAATATTTTATCCTTCTGAAACTAAGCAAGAAAATCTGAAATACCATTTAAAATGCTTATCCCGTTAGAATATTTGAAGAATATTGATTTGGACCGACTTTATAACGATTTTTTTGGCAGCACTATCAACCTGACGCATAAAACTATGAAACTTTTTATTTTTTAATCATATAATATCCGTTTTTTTTTTAACTTCAAAGAGCTTTTAAATACAAAAATCAAAGGATCAAAATAGTTGTTCTAGGGTCTTCTAAAGCTATTATAGGGTTTTTGAAAAAAGAATCTGAAACCGTCAATTATTGCCCAATTTATATAAAATAGTGGTACCGCACCAAAATAGGGGTGACAGCGGCGCGGGCGGCGCAGTGTTACAAACCGACAAAATAATTTCGAAATAAAATCTATTCCAAACGAAAAGTCCAATCTGCGCTGATTCATTTTTAAAATCTCATATTATGCAGATTAAAGGGAAATTATTGACAACCCGTGAATATAGTATTTTAACGTCTACATTATAAGTAAGATTCAAATTTATTAAATTCTCACGCTAGAAATAGTAGAATAAATATTATGAGCACAGTTTCGCCTATAACCTAGGTAGTGCAGAGTTTAATTTATTACAAAAAAGCAGTGCAGCATCTAATATTGAATTTCAAAATGGCGGACTCAAGATGAACGCCTATAATTTTCTTGTATCAAAAATTCCGCCCTCGAAATATTGTTGCAGAAGGTTCTTCAGATGCTAATGATGAATAAATATCTAATTTCTATAATTTGTTATATAGAATCCAATTTGGCTGACAGAAGATTTTAAATAAAGTTGTTTCTCACTATTCGACTAGTATTCCTGGTCATTTTCAAGTTTTTTATAACAAACAACACAAAAAATCATCGTAAACTTTCTGAATTTAGATCAATTGTAAGATACAAGAATATTGCACAAAAAAATGAAGCTAGAAACCTCTAAATATTCTGATAATAACTTGTAAATATTCTCAATTAAATCAATTTTATGTATGAAAGGACGATATTAATGTTTATCTTATATAATATAATCTCAGATTTCCAATAAAAGATCGGGTACTTGGCACATGGAGCGAGCGGGGGGGGAAGCCCAAACAGTATACATAAACTAATGGAGTTGGGCCCCCTGCGCGCTCCGCGCGCCAACCCCCCATTCATGAAAGATATTTTTAAACATTTAACATAGATATAGAATTAAATTAGCATAAAATTCTTTCAAAATTGATCATACATCTATACCAGCTATAAAAATATGTAAAAGATACAATGAAAGTACGTCTGTTGTCTCACAAATCAACACAAATCGATCAGTCTCATTAAAGCATGCCTTCTAATTTTTTACAAAATACTAAAAGTCCAGTGTTTTGAGCTACAATGTATTTTTTGCTTATTCTTAAGTTTTTCATCAATTATTCTTTTTAAGTATAAGAGAGTATAAGGGAAGGGATGATTAACATGATAATAATATTAATGAAATAAAAATAGAAATAAAATTATTTCAGAAGATAATTCAATAGTAGTTGCGTATGATCCATTTTTATTAAAATAGTATGAATGTCACATAAATGTTGAATACCGTGCCTCAATAAAAAGTATGAAATATATTTATGATTACATACATAAAGGAGGAGATAGGGCACATTTGACAATACAAATGTTTGAAGAAAATGAAAAAAATTATGATGTTAATGATGAAAGTAAAGATTTTATTCATCGTATATTAGTTCTATGGAAGCCGTAAGGCGATTGCAAGAATTTCCTATACATAGTGGAAGTCCTAGTGTAATGTATGTAGCAGCACATACTGAAAATCAACAAAAAATAGTTCTTGATGAACACAATATTGACAAATATTTGAGTAATTGGAAGAAAACATGAACGAGTTGTTCGAATGAAATAAAATAGATAAATTTGCAAAAAAAATAAAGTACCTTAATATTCCAGAATACTACGTTCATGATTCTAAGAAAAAAATGTGGAAAAAACGTAAGTTTAAAAAAAATAATATTCGTATTGGTCGTTTAAATGTTGGAATACCAAAAGATCAAGAACGTTTTTTTTTAAATTAATTTTAAACAAAGTAAAGGGTGCTAAATTATTTCAAAATTTGAGATTCCATGATTAAATATAGCATAATTCATATGAAGAAGCAGGTATTAGCTTAAGATTAATTAAACATGATTCGGAAGTAATAAAAATTTTCGAAGAAGTCTGCATCGTCATGCTACATTTTTAATCAACAAAATTTTTTGCATGGCTTATTCTGTCTGAAAATTTAGAAAGTTTTACAATTTAGAATTCATTTGAAAATTTTCCATAGAAGATTTTACTAAAGATGAAGAAAATAATACTCTAAAGATTTTGAATAAAATTATGAAGTTGGATGATGTCTTGTAAAGATTTAGGTTCAGCAGCACAAAAAGGGAAAATTTGGAAAAAAAATTCAAAATGAATAATAATACTGTGAAATTGCATTAAAAAGATTTAACTCAACATATTAAATAAAGATAAAAAAAAAACATTTGAAAAAATAAAATAAAAAATGAAAAAAAAAATTAATTTTATTGATGGACAAGAAGGTTCTGGTAAAACATATTTATACAAGACTCTCATGCACTATTTTACTTCAATAAAAAAAAAATGTTTTATCTACTGCTTGGATAGGTATAGCTACAATATGACTACCATAAGGAATGACAACTCATAGAACGTTTTGATTACCTTTAGATTTCAGTACTATTGAAAGGATATAGCGGGATAAGATGGTCCAAATTCCCCCACACTGGATATTTTTTTATCAGCTGTTAAAAAGGACATATTATAGCATTATTTCAGCCAAATTTTCAGCTTTCTAGGAGGTAATAAGGGGCTACTACGTGTTCTTACGAAAAAAAATTCTTCAGCCTTACTGTCAGCTCGAAAAAAATTTTTTAAATCTCTGAACGTTAGTTTACGAGTAAAAAACAAGAGTTTTTTTTAGGATTTTTCGGATCAAAATTAGAGCTGGGAAAAATTTATGATGATTTCAATGATATTTTAGGTTATAAAGGTCATATTTCGCTAAGATCAAAATAACGATTTTTTGTGTATTTTTATTTGTTCTATCGAACGGTGGTATTATTTCTAGCATTTTCAGACCTGAACATGCTTAAAATTTGAAAAAACCGGATTTTCTGCCATTTTTGCATAGTTTTTAGCACATAACCTGAAAATTTGATAGTTTATGAGGTGCTCAATGGTCAAAAACTATTTGTTGACAATTGTCTAAGCATCAAAAGTTTTCACATTAGAGATTGATTTGTTTAATGAATTGGTATAGTGAAATTTTTGCATTTTTATATTAATATAAAGTATTACAAATACGTACACAGGTGGTCCGAGTGCTATATATATTGTTGTGTGTAAGTATGTGTGTATTATGTGTTTTGCAGATTTAAAGTGTTATGTACACATATATATTCATACACAAAGATTTTAACTAAAAATTCCTTGATAATCTGTAGCATAACCATACAATTAGATGGTTGAATCGGTACTAGATCCTCAAAAATCATTTTTGAGCTTTTTCCAGGCTTTTAAAGTTTTGAGAATCAACTCATGGAGACAGTTTTACGAACAGAAAAACTACGTATTTATTTATTATTGCTTAAATCATGTAAGTATTATACTAAAAATAAGTCAATATTTTTTCTGAAAATGAGCATAATGTCAATAAAAAGTAATGAATACATTGTTATCTATCATGAAAAAATGTTAACCATTGTGTGTTACTATTATCATGTCCCGATTTTTGGTAATTGAAGTATTGAAATATTTAACATACATGTTCTTTCAATCTTTATTGCTATCTTTTTCTATAACTGGATTGATATTTAAAGTAGAACATAAATTCGAAAAAATTGTCGCTGGTCTAATAATTTTGTATTTACATCTAGCATTGCTCAGATAATATATGACTGCAGCGACGTGCACAGTCGCATGAATGTCTTAAAATACCACCGTATCCTATTCAATTGGGTCTGTACTCAACGTAGCACTTATAAGTCGTACTATTTATATATCTGGACCGTATTAAAACTTTGACGATATTTGATTTCACTTAAACATATTCTTAATTAATATTCTTATTATCCTCCATTAACTCAGCTTGATAGCTTGACGTAATTGATAAGTACCGAAAAAAAATATCTTGACATTCCTCTCAGTCATTTCTGGAAAGTCATTATTCTCTTGGGATGTTAGCTTGGTCATAGTAGTAGGCCTTTTAGACCATCTGGCAGACTTAAATTCTAATGGCAAGGTGTTTTCGTTTTGATTGGATTTTAACATTATTTTAATGATTATGTCCTGTAATCCGTCATCATCTTTATCGCTATTTAAACGCTGTCCAAAACGGTTGTTAAGAAAACATGCGATTCAGCAGTATACACTAGCTTTAGGAAAATGTTTATAGTCCAACTGCTGATAGAGGAGCTTATATTTTTTTCCAATCATACCGTGAACGGCCTCTATAACCCACCTCAATTTCGTCACGTAACGAGGATCATTAGATTCAAGCGCTGTTAGGTTCGACCTTTTTCCTTTTAGGGCTGGCATGAGAATCTTGTAACCAAGACTATCTAAATAGGGTATTACATCTCTGAAACCCCTATCCAAAATATTAACATCATCCTTTTTCATTATAGTTTGTATACCGTTCGGATCTTCCATCACTTTTTCATAATACTAGCGTCGTTTTCTGTGGCTAAGAAAGGACAAGGAACATCGACAACACATCCATCTGTCGTGCAAACAGTGAATAGCTTAACTGAAGGATATTTTTTCTGACTTAAATACGATTTTCGTTGATAATCGTTATTTTTACTAATTTGATGACGCAAGTATGTTCCATCAAAAATGAAAAGATGCACGTTTGATAATTAAAATAGTTTTTTTGCGAAAATGAAAGTATAATTACTAATTAAATCTTGCCTCGCAATGCTTTTGACTTCAAAGTATTTAGGCAAAATGTCTTTTTCAATTGAACAGATCATTGATTCACAAAAATCTGAAATATTTGATTTGTTCTAAATATCGAAAATAGATGAAATTAAATTATTTGATCACCCAGTTCGTAATTTGAATAAACATATGACAAGAGCTTGGTTTACATCCCTAGAATGAGATGATCTCATGAAAACTAACAGATTTACTTACTCCTGCAGTTGTTCATCAGAGAGACTTGCAAAACAAAATATTTGTTCTTCACTTAGTTCTGATAACTTTATTTCATCCAAAAATGTTCTTGAAGTTGACTCTGATATTTTGTTTACAAAAAGACATATTCCATCTGCTGTTAAGGAACCTGAATTACTATAAATCTGTACAAGTTTTAAATCATCCTAAAAAAATTTTTTATTTATTAAGTGGCCGGAACATCCTCTATTGCCAGTTAGAATAAAATTTTTTAATTTATTGAAACTTTGTAGTCTAGCATTTAATGGTACGAAAGTCAAATTTTTCTTTTTTCTACTCAAGCAACACGTTTTATGAGAAAAAAAATTCTTTGTATAGGCAGCTTGACGGTAGGTTCTTTTTCTGTAGGTTGATTAGTTATAACCTCGAAGATGCTTCTAGAACTCTGAGTGCTGGGTATTTCTGAGCTCGACTGAGAACTCATCAACTGACTTTGATCATTGGTAAAAGATTTTTTATCAACTGTATTTTTTTTGTGCCAAAAAAAAAACAAGTCTGCTACATTTATCACAAAGTTTAAATCCCACATTAACATTATCTATATCCTACTGCTCACGAATAGCTTCAGCTTCCTCCTCTGTGTAAATAATTTTTTATTTGAGCTGCTATGTTAGTAAGGTTTTTCTTTAAACAGTTGCAGCATTGGTCAGTTGCATTAAAACTATCCATATTTTGATTACTACCTGACATAGAAGATATTAAGGATACATTATGATACCAAAAATATTAATGAGAAGTATCAGTGAATTGTAAAAATAAATAAAAAAATTCTACAATCATTTTTGCAACAATACTAGTCTTAATTTAATTCATTATATACATGTTGTATTTATAAATGAAATATGAAAGCACTATCTTCAATCAATGTGTTATGAACGTGTTAATAACTTCATGTATGAATGTATCTTATGCAGAATTTATGAACTTTGCCATCAACAATAGGTTTTTATTAGTTTTACATAATTGTTTCACAAATCTTGACTATAAAGAAAAATTATTTTACAAAACAGTGTGCTCGCATCCTCAATCTTTATTTCTTTTGGACTGATCACTGCTTCTTTAAAGTTTTAGTTTTTATTATGGTGAAAAATAGCTGAAAAGTTTCGCTATTAAAATAGAATCATCGAAAACAGATAACTTTGCGAAAAATGTTGAGAGAACTTACCACTTAAAAAATAAAGACAAATACTGCCACTGGCTCTGCACTAAAAAGTATGTTTTTTGGTAAATTATCATTAAGTATTCAACTGTATACTTTAAAAAGACTTAAATGACATTGTAACGTATTTTTTTGCAGGGCGAACAAATGAAAAATCTTCCCAGCAAGTTTCAACTATTTTGTTATATGTAATCTGATTGATACAATACACTGTATACCAGGTTGACCAGATGATCTGCCGCTGATGTCGCCAGGAGCAGCTTAAAAGTCGCCAAAAGTCGCCAGCAGATACCGCTAAAATCGCCCAAAAATCGCCAATAATACGCGCGCTTTCAAAAACCAGATAACTCTACAAGCTTCAAAAAAAAGTATTTCAAAAATCCAAACGCGCAAAAACTTTGTAATCCAGGGGTTCGAATTTTGTACGGTTCGTGAAAAATAGTGATAAATGAATTAAAAAAGAAGATTCCTCTTCAATTTTACGATTATTTATTTGATTTATTGAAGATGACCATTTAAAATACCGTGTAAACGATTCATATGTATATTAAAATGATAATAATAATACGAAAATAAAAACAGATTTTGTGTTAATTAAATATTTTATTTTCAACATACTTATTCATAGACGCATACATAAAATAAATGTTATTACTCAAAAACGTAATGCACAACTTCGCACCCTTATCCTATATAATTTGTATACGTAGGTACAGACTCTGCCGTACCGACTAGTACTCAGAGGTCTCAGAGTCCCTACACAGGATTGCGGGGAAACAGTGAGTGAGCCTCACTTAGTGAGCCGATGAAGGCCTGGCCTCTAAGACATCATAAAAAGTATGAAATATTTGCTTGTCGCTCGGTTTACAGTAAAGCTTAAGTCGAAATCGCTAAAAAATCACCAGGTGCCAAATGTAAAAATTTTGTCGCCAGGGTTGGCTAAAAATCGCCATTTCAGCGATAAATCGCCAGATCTGGTCACCCTGCTGCAGACACATACACACAGAGATATAAGAATAGACCACTCGAGAGAGCGGCTGGTGCGTGATCAGAGTAGAGAGAGACGGCAGCATATAAGGTATCTGTCTTTGTCTTGCAGTCACGCTATTGGCTATGCCAAGAGGGGTGCGGGTCGGACAGTGGCATAGCCAATAGCGTGACTCTGCAAGACAAAGACAGATACCTCTTATGCGGCGGTCTCTCTCTACTCTGATCACGCTGCCACAGTGGCGCTAGCATACCGCTTCAGTGCTCTATTCATATATCTCCATGCATACACATCAAAGTGCAGAGCTACCACCATTATGTAATGAAAGTAAAGTGTGCTCAGCTCACTGCTCACGCGCATCTTTAAAGTGTTTTTAGGGGCTTTTCCCCGACATCCGCGATTAATAAGAACGTTTGGAGCAGAGATAGTACTAAACTCAGCAAACCTGTAGTCTGCCCTGGTCAGTGTACTACATGTGTAGTCAGTATACTACACGTATAATGAAGACTTGTATCGTCAATGCATCTGTAGGTATAGGCTCTGTGCGTTAACTACATCAGTGCCAACTTATGGCAGGCTGGTGAGTCGACGTGGTTACAGAAATACATGGAAAAGCGTGATTAAGTACAGTACATACTTTTTCTAATAATATTAAGACCCTTTCTGATAGGTTAACCATCTCTACAAAAATCTCTAACGTCTTACTGTTTTGCTGCTCTGTGTCATTTGGCTTCTAGCTATTCAGTTATTAATAATAATATCGATAATGAATAGACAAGGCAAGTAAGCGCTCTGGGTCATTATGTTATAGTTATATAGTTATTATCATTAATAATATTCATAAATAAACAAGACAAGTGTTATAACTCTATGTTATTAGGTTATATTTATTAGTGTTATACTCTGTGTTATTAGGTTATATTTATTTAGTAATTATTAGTCACAATATTATTATATGAACGAGAAACTAAAAAGTTCTGGGTCATAAGGTTACATTTATTATAAAAAATTTCTAATAAAAAATTGTGGCACGTAAGCTCTTTCGGTCATTAGGTTTTTTTTTAGATACTGATGATAAACTTATTAATAAATAAACGTGGCAGGCGCTCTGGGTCATTAGGTTTTAATAATTGATCTTATAATGATAACAGTATTATTAAATAATCGTGGCAAATAACTGCTCTGGGCTCTGGGCCCTTGTACACTAGGTCTACTCTATACACCATAAAGTGGGTACACCTATAGATGCATTGACGATACGAGGCTTAATTATATGTGTATTACACTGAATACACGTCTGGTAAACAGACCATGGTAGACTACACTTTTGCTGAGTATAGAACGATGTCTATCCACATGCAGTGGTCATACACTACGGCTGCTTCTATATTCTTGTTTCGAAGGTGCGCCATCGATGTTATTCGCTATGCGCGCAATCGGAGGTGGCACCATCCGTAGTGAACAGCTGTCAAAAGTTCTTTACATCAAAACAATGCAGTTTGATGGAGTGTAGACAATAAATTTAGATGTAATAACAATTAAAAATAATTCATCATACTAGAGGAGACGTAAGATGATGTTTCTAATAATACAAATGTACTAAAATACTTATTTTTCATCAAATGCCAATGATTTGTCTTAA
>JAPYYV010010409.1:0-11338 GCA_030522625.1 Copidosoma aretas
CCAACGATGTCATCTCTAAGTTGTATAGATATAGATTGTACTCTACACGGCCGATGTGACTGGCCGGACTCAGTCACCGAACGTGGGGCTGATTTTCCGTCACGTTCGTTGAACGCTTTAGTACTCGGATAGTGGTGCGGTTAAGCTGTTATGCGTGGCGCCACCAGCCTACTACGCATGGTCACAGTTACACACTCACGTAAAGAGAATTGAGCTATTATAAATGATGGTAACTTTTCCTGACTGCAGATCAATTCAATAACATCACACGTGGCATATTTCGGACACCACATTTAATGATATCAGGCTATACGAATTTTTAGGGCTTTTCTATCACCACGATAGTTATAAATACCGGCGTTCAATACATGAAATAAGCTGCGGCTTACACACCGCCCAACTTGCAACTCACACTATACAAACGATTATATACCACAATATTATGCTAATTGTTTCCCTCCATGCATGGTACACTCTAGTGACCATAGTTTTTTCAGTGTAGGATCTGCAGACGTTGACGTTTCTGTAGCTTTGCGAACGTTTACCGTTCCAGGCATCACAACCCTATTTTTCCGTTTAAATTTCACGTCTTTCAGGTTTTTTTGTCCGATTGTTGAGCGTAGTGATTGAACTCCAGCTTCAAAAGCCTAATAGCAGTTAACTGTATAATCTCCGATAAGGCCAGAGGCAAAGTTAATTATTTTTTACACTGAGGAAACGGATCGTGCGCCTTAAACCAGATAAAAAATTTGTCGATGTTCTCATTGTCGCGCTTGATTCTGGCGTTGCTTGCGTCCACATGTTGATCGGAAACAATATTTGCATTAAATTGATGAAGTCTAGGAGACTCTGATTTACACCCATAACTCTTGGCAATGATAAAATCCATTTAAGAAGCAAAGCATCGGACATCCCTCTACGCGTTGCGCCCATATTATGCATGACGTTCTTTAACGTTTGTTCGATCGTCATGTCACTCCAAATACCCCATCGGAATTCGTCTGAACGGCGTATTGTAAAAAAAATCCCTTTTGCGCAAGCCTATCAAACTCGTCAGCCGACATCATATTTTCCATGCTTCAGCAAGTCCTGTAAAAACAGCTGCACAGATTTCGTATAAAGGAAGTGTCCGCTGATGTGAACATAAGGTAACATTATTTGTACACAATTCAGATGACGCACCGTGCGGCCGATTCCCAAAAAGCTAGCCAAAATTGAGAAAATTTTTTTTTGTTGGGTTGGCTTCAGTACATCCCTTACCATTAGAAATCACTTATACTACTACCTTCTATTTTCTTTAAATTGCTTCAAAATTATAGTCACAACAATGCCTTTGTTCTACTGCCGTCGATAACTACACAAAAAGAGTTAGTCACATATTTCTTACAAGTGTCATAAAAAATCGAGATCATAGTGAATGGTCATAAAAAAATGGAATCTACTCTAGAAGGTTAGTAGAATTTAAAAAAAATATACTAGGCAGTAATTTGTTTCATCAAAAATTTTAGTAAAGCAAAAATTATCACTAATTTTTGACACTTAAAATCGTTAAATTTGTATACGTCATAATGAAAAAGTTATGTTGTCCCGCATTGTCCCGGCATTTCATTTAAAGGAAATTGTTCTTTGGGGTCTTGACTACAATATAAAACAAAAATCAGCTGCCCGAACTTGCCCGCTTTGGTTTTATTGAAGTTTTAGATGTAAATAAAGCATATAATTCGATATACGAACAAATAAAAAGTGAAAATTATAAGCCTCAAACCAAATTTTTTGGGCAAATCCAACCTAAAATCTCATATAACAAAGACACTTACATCGAAGAATATATATTTGCATGTGTACATGTGTAAGTATTACTGGTGAAGAAAGAGAATGGGAGAGAAACACAAAGAACAATCACAAGGCAGGCATAAGACACTGAGGAGCTCGGCGGGTATTTCAAACTACTTGTTTAAACATATACTATTATTTTACAATTGGAAATAGTATTTTATTACAAATAATTAACAAACCAATGAAAAAATTAAAATTTATTTGTTCATACTTCGATAAAATGAGATTAACGTTTTCTTTTTATTAATCTTTCCGTGATAAATAGCGATTTACTGATGATTATATTGATTGGCATAATACTTTTACTGATATTTTGAATGATTATTTTATAAATTTAATAATAATAAAAAGCATAATTTTTTGTAGCTTCACGTGTATGCTACAAACTATTTCCTCTATTCATATTATAAATACTGAGAAGTTTGAGCAGTACAATTTAGAAACAGCCAGAAAATATACTAAACTGTACGATAGGTACCTTATGCCCACAACTGTACATAAGCTGTTAATTCATGGGCCTCAAATCATAGCTCATTCTTTGTTACCGATTGGACAAATATCCGAAGATGCACAAGAATCGTGTAATCAATTTTGTAAACAGTTTCGAGAGAATTTTCCGCGTAAATGTTCACGAACAAAAACAATGCAGGATATATTTTGTAGATTCTTTGTTACATCAGATCCATATGTATCGAGCTGTCGACAATTACCAGCTAAATCGCTGAAATCTTTATCAAGTGAAGTTCTTGATTTGCTTTTGCCTCCAGATATACCAGAGACTAGCACTATAAAAGATTTAGAACTGGATGTTTCAAGTTCAGAATGCTTCACGTCAGCAGAGAGTGATGCATCTACATATTTATCGTCTGATGATGAAACTGAATATTTTTTGTAAAAATAATCTTAATTTTCAACAAATATACAATTGAATATACAGTTAAAAAATGTGTCTGTTGTAACTTTGTCAAATTCGTAATCAGCGACCCAAAAAATCTATAAATTGATATGTGACTTGATTATGTACAAAAATATGAGGTATTTTATGCCAGGTGGTGATGAATAAGGGATAAATGGGGTGGATTTTCGTACATTTGACATTCAATTCGTAGTCAGCGACCCAAAAAACCTATAAATTGATGTGTGATTTGATTATGTACAAAAATATGAGGTATTTTATGCCAGGGTGTGGTGATGCATCAGCGTGTGATGACATGTGCTGTTTTAAAAATTCGAGTCTAGAGGAATCAGTTACTTCGATGACAGTATTGTGTTTTGCTTTTGGTTTTCGCTGTTCTTTGGCAATAAATATATCCGACGCGTCGTTTTTGCAAAAAATACACGTTTGGTTTGGATGAAACGTTGAAGCGCGTGCGCAGGTGGATGGCTTTGGCTTCTTTAATTTTTTGGCTGCAGCAACGTTGTCGGGATGCGTGTAGGAATTGTAACAGCTTCTGTGTACGGATTCGTCAACCCTTACTCTACGATAAAATTCATCGTATCGGTCGCAGCACGCATTTTTAAGCGTTTTTAACTTTTTGTCAGTGATGATTAGATTGTCCCCGGAACTAAGCGATTTTTCGAAAAAGAGGCACCCATAATTATCTTGTGGAACATCCTCCATTGTACAACAATCAATTCCTACAAACATAGAGTAAAATTTAATGTTACACGAGCTATGCGCAGTTTTAATTAGGGAGGTGTCATGCCTACTAAGAAGCAACTGTTTAACATAATTTATTTGAAATGCTGATGTTTAAAAGGATAACAGACGTTTTAATTAAGTTGGCAATAATATAGGTACTGCTAATGATCATGCAAATCATGCGAAGGTTTGAGGTATGTACCATGTTTTCTTATATTTTAGAGAAAGAGAATAGATATTTTGAAAAATTTCGAGACGTGCTATTTATACAGCCGACTTTCGACACTTTTCAATTGTGCGCAACAAATAATTTGAAGTATCGCGTTTTTGGCAAAACCACCCATGTACACAAATGCACATGCACTCCCGTGAGGACGGATAAACGAATGGTACACATGTATATAATAGCCATCGTATCGAAACCAAGTATCAGCTCCAAAACAATATATAAAGGTAAATCATAATCACTTTCGTTCTAGGCTAAATACTTTCTATTTGCTCACGACGTAATATTTCGACAAAACGTACCTATAAATGACGAAAAACGTTAGCAATTTTGTGTAGCCGCATGGGGATACATCGCAGACAAGCTTTGGCCCACAGAGGCACTGGAGGTCTCAGTCAAGATGCCGTATTTGCGCTTACAAAGTATGCATATGTGTGCTTGTTATGTAAACAAACTATGTTTCCTGTATACGTATGTACATGTATACTTTACATGCGCAAAGATGCCATATTGACCGAGACCCCCAGCGCCTCTATGGGCCAAAGCTTGTCTGCGATACATCCTCATACCGAGCCGAAGCCGATGACGACATACGTGAGATCTCAGTATTCTGTATTACTTACGGTATTACTGAAATTAGGGACAAAATATGCGAAAATAGCGAGTTTCGACGTTTGTCCTTTTTATGACCGATAAATGTCTTTTAGCTAGAAACAAAGAAATGCATCGTAAAGTTCGGGAAAAAATACGCAAAATAATTAAAGTCTTGTACGTGCATTCGTTAGCGAGTAATTCATTTTGCAATTAACGGTGTGGGCGATGGCTGATCGGGGAACATATCGGTACGGAGAACGACTTTATCGATGCAGCAGAGTGACCGCGCGCTCAAGCCGCCCGAAAAGGCTGCGATGAATAAACGATTTCTCGACAAATACTGCAGTAATTGATGAATATTCATTTTTGCCGCATAGCTTAAGCCTTGCAAAAGTACATGTCAAAGTTTCAGTCGCCTACGTGAAGTAGATCGGGCACTTTAAGCAAAAATGTAAAATTAACGTATCTGGACCTCTATTGGTCCTACAATCAACTTGTTTTTTAAATTCATAGAAAAATAAGCGTAATCAAATGCATCTTATTGCAAACCTCTATGTTGCAAATTGACGAAATTACGAAGCATGACAAATGTTTTTTTTTTAATTACAAAAAAAGTAATTGCTAAAAAAATTTGAGGTTTAGCGTATTTAAAGAATACGTTAATAGCTACCGATTCCAACTGGTTTTATCAAGATCGGTTAGTGTGGCTCGGATTTACAGCATACCAAAGTTGAAACTTAACAATTTTTGATAGGTTGCCATTTTATTTTTGAAAAAGCGGACCGGGCGCATTTGCTTACCAATACCAATACCTATCAGTCGACCAAACATCAAGGATGGAAATAGTTGTTTAGCATATTTAAAGATAACGTTAATACCTACCGATTCCAACTGGTTTTATCAAGATCCGTTAGTATGGCTCGGATTGACAGCATACCAATGTTGAAACTTAACAATTTTTGATAGGTTGCCATTTTATTTTTGAAAAAGCGGACCGGATGCATTTGGTTAACAATACCAATACCTATCAGTCGACCAAATATCAACGATGGAAATAGTTGGTTTCCATTATTTTTTATTGCTTTTTATTGATCTTGCGCGTTTTGTAACTTTGCCGCCTGTTTTCAATCGGACAACCAATTTTTTCAATATTTAAAAGACCATATCCCTACGCAAAATCTTTAGCTAAACAACTTGTGTATGTAACTTCTTTCGATAAAATGCTTTATTTTTAAGTTATTGCAAGAAAATTGAAAAAAAAAACCAATTTTAAAGATATTTTGCAATAAAAAAGTACCTTCCGGACTTTGCTCATAATAACTTTTTTAATCGGTCATTGTGTGGGCAATGCCCTTTCCAATTAGCCAGTTTTCATATATTCCGTCCAACAACGAAATAAAAACCTCTGGAATCCTGACTAAGTTGGTAGCATCTCTTGAGAAGACAGACCCATCAAACATGGTATGAAAAGGTAGATCTAAATGATTCCAAGAAGAGCGATGAATATGTAATGGAATGGTAATTGAGTTAAAGGGCAATGCTGTTCAAAATTTTTTTAAATTAATTGTTAATTGTTGACAACGTTTTGACTGCACATTGGCAGTCCTTTTCAAGTCACTAGATTTAACAAAAACAATAAGAAATTATAGCCATAACAGCCTTAATCGGAAGAATAACGATATAGACTTACAAAATGTAAAATATTATCAATGAGCAAAGTCAAAACAATATCAGGTACACACTTTCCATCTCGTTGTAATGACGAATTAATATTAAATATATACCGACAAGTAGTGCTAGGGTACAATCAACATAGATTACACACGACACGCAGGACACAAATGAAGGAGAGCGCGACTTTAAAAACTTGTTAGATACGAGTAATTAGATTAAGAATTATTCTTTAACTTTAAAATAGTGTTTTATAACATATTAAAAAAAAGTGCGTAAATTATTTGTAACTGTAATTGTATTTACAGAATTAAGTTTCGTTATATAATTGAAGGCCTAAGCCGAATGTAATATTAAAAATCTTTGTTGCCAGACCTAACATTAATTAACTAATAGTTTCCCAAATAATAACTTTCAAATTACTTTGTCTTTGTCAATATATTTATTTAAATTGAATATAAATTTTTAGTACCCCAGATCAATAATTTTTTTATATTGATTTGGTTGTATACATTCATTGGTTGCAGTGAAGGAACTAAGATGTATGTATGTATGTATGTATGTATGTATGTATGTATGTATGTATGTATGTATGTAGTACTGTACATTTATTCAGCAGTTCTAGGTACAGTGTAACGGTAGTACATGATGCGCAATCAGCAGCTACACGCGCCTTCTGTATTGTTGCTGGCATCGTACGTGACTTTGCCTTGGCCTTTCTCTGCACACGCACACACACACACTACTCCCGCACACGTAGAGCGGACTGAATTAGTGATGGACCGGGAAAAATTAGTCGCACCCAGTTTTTTTGGGCTTTCTTGTTCAAAATATAAAGTTAGTTTAAACAATATCTGACCACATTCCTGGGTGGCAAGATGAACTTTCAGGTACAGTACCCCATTTTGAACAATAAAGCACAGAAAAACTGGGTGCGACTAATTTTTCCCGGTCCATCACTCATTCAGTCCGCTCTAACGCACGTACACACTCTTCACATCAACGTTTACCTAACACTTTCCTCCGACGAAGAATTCCTACTACGTACAATTTAACAATCAATCTGTAATATAGTCTTGTAAATAAGATGGTAGTTTGCATTGTCGTATCTGAACGGTTCGAATTACTTTGAATGTATGGTATTCTTTGTCCTCTCCGGAATCGCCATTTATTTGTACCGGCATGTTTTGCTTTAACCTTTATCCCCTACCTCTATACCATCTCATGGTTGGCCCACTATCTCTTTCAGATTCTGTGGAAGAGTTGCCAACAGTAAACGAAGTTGAATATGAAGCAATTGAAGTGCGTGAATCATTTTTAATTTCTCTCGTTTTTTATGCGTGATAACCATCTCTCTCCCGGGAACGAAATAATCTAGAGGTTCTTCTACATTTTCTATTTGCCGCAGTTAATCTACGTGTCGCGACCATTCTCTTACATCCCGTGACTTAAGGGCAGTCCGGTGATAGTTAAAACTTTCTACCTTATTGGTGAGGACGATTTGATTTTACAGCTGTATAACACTATTTATTAAATGACTAGCTACTTTATCGAAAAATAAAGAGTTGACGACGATTATTTACATTTAAAAGAGTAAATCAAGCCGAAGTTTCCATTGATTAATCGAAGACTTGCGTAGAAAAATGGAAAATACTATTTTGCATCGTTCATTTAATATCGTATTTCCCATTTTCCTTAACGAGTTTTCAACCGATCAACTCAAATTTAGGCTTGATTTATTCCTTGAAAAACAAAATTGTTGTCAACTTTTATTTTGGCGAGTGAATAGAGATTTGTCCAATAATTATTGTCTGAAAGGTACGTGCACCTGTGCATGATCAGAACAACGTTGTCGATAAGTTAGGAAATTTGATGTATGCTTCAGATTGGTTGCTACACATTGTTACGAAATAAATAGATATTATTTTGATACAACAAGAGCTGACGACAATTCTTTGTTTTTCAAGGAATAAATCAATTCCAAGTTGAAGTTGACTGAACAAAAACTCTCGGAGAAAAATGGGAAATACGATTTCAGATAAGTGATGCACAATCGAATTTCCTATTTTTCCCCGCGAGTTTTCGATCAATCAATGAAAACTTGGGCTTGCTTTACTCCTTAAAATGTAAAGAATTGTCGTCAACTCTTTATTTTTCGATAAAATAGCTAGTCATTTAATAAATAGTGTTGTACAGCTGTAAAATCAAATCGTCCTCACCGATAAGGTACAAAACTTCAACTATCTTCGGACTGCCCTTAATTCCATAGTTTCACTTTCCGGTTCGGCGCACTATCTTACAAAATACCCACTTTTCTTTCTCACCGTACTTTCTTACCATAAAATTTTCTCCTATTGTGAATTCTCTATACTTTTTATTTTTGCTTGAATCTACATCTTAAACAATCTCGCTCGGTTTTGATAAATCTAATTTAGATCTTATTTTTCTATTAGACATTCATTCTGTCCGCGAGACACCTGTTTTTGCAGCGGCATGTGACGATACTGTAACAATACATTTTGCAACTCTGATTGCATTTTTTCTTTGTTCTCTAACTTATTTAACGCCGAATTAATTGTTTGCACATATCTCTCGGCTTGTCGATTAGTTGCTGAGTGAAACGGGGCCAACCTTTTTTATACAATGCCATTATTTTTTAGAAATCCTTGGTACGCTAAGGAAAAAAATGTTCTTCCATTATCAGATACTAACACTTTAGGAATGCCAAATGGCCGAAAATTCCTTTACATATAATTGTCGGTTCAGTTAACATATTATTTACTATGTACACTTCTGGCCACTTTGAAAATACGTCTACTAATATGAAAAAATATTTCCCAGAAACAGTTTAGCGCTTTGAGGTTCATGGTGATGGACCTTTTTTTTTTTTGAGTTATAAGAGATAATGTGAAAAAAAACAGGCCACAACACGTGGTGCAGCGTAGTGCGGCACAATTCTTATTTGCTGAATAGCTGCTCAAATTTTTTCTTTTCAATATTTTGATCTGAAATTTTGTACACACATTCTTAAGAGATAAGTGCATAATATCGTATTAAAAAATTTCCGGTCTTTGTTTATTTACAACACTCTTTTGACAATCAACGTTTGGATTTTAAAGTTATAATTTTCTCAGCGAAGCCATCAAACTTTTAAACTTTTGACAAATACTATGGAAAATTAGACAGTCTTAGGGTTGTCAGTAAATTTTTTCGGCTTGATTCGTTGAATATTCTTTGAGTACTGGCGAGTTGATCGTGCCTCCGTGATAAGCGCCCAAAGATTGATGTAGGTACCGCAGAGGAGCCTGCTTAAATGCTTTATTTTCCTAAAGAAACGCGTTTTTTTGTCGTTCTGACCAGTTAAACGGATTTTGAGCGCGAAAAATCTCGTGTAATAGTGCTAAAAATAAGCTCACATTTTTCATGAATACGCCGTAATAATTTATAAACTCAACGAAAGATTGTAATTCTGAAATATTTGCCGCTTTTTTCATCTTTTCAATTGCTTCTAATTATTCTATATCTGTATGTAGACCATTTTTGTCAATTATATAATCGCAATAATGTACTCTTGAAGCACAAAATTCGCATTTATCTCGATTTATCTTTCTATTGTATTTATAAAGTACTTTGAAAACCTCCTCTAATCTTAATGTAAGTTTCGTCATATCTTTCGCTGCTATTCGAACATCATCTAAAAATACTTTAACCCTCTTTATGCCCCGAAGAATGCTTTCCATTTTTTCTTGCCAAATCGCTGGTGCCGGGGTAACACCGTACATTAATCTGTTGCATTTAAAAAGTCCCCGGTGTGTATTTATCATTAGCATTTTTGCACTTTCTTTGTCAACCGATAACTGTAAATACGCTAGTTTGAAATCTAGTTTAGCAAACACAGTACGACCCGCCATTTCCGAAAAAAGTTCTTCGACTGCAGGTAACGGATATTTATTAATTTTTAATTGAGGATTTAACGTAACGCTGTAATCTCCGCGAATTCGCACACGGTTGTTTTTTTTAAGCTTGAAGTTTATGTATCTTACTCAAATTTTCATTCGTGATTTTACTGTATTTGCGTAATAAATTCCTGATAATTGCTTTCTGTTGCGCGTCTGAAATTTCTACTTGTAAAATTGAATTAAACTATGTATTTGCGTCCTTTTCTTTAATAATTTTTTTAATCTATTTGTGCCCTATTAACGGTACACGTTCAATAACCGTAATGAATAAATTCCTTATAAAAACAAAGTTATCGTACCTTACTTTTAAACGTTATATATACAATAACATTGATTTTTTGCTTACAATACGTAATTAGCCGTAGATTCGTTCGAAATACTGGCGTTCCAGGAAATAGTTGTTCCCCTTGCTGTATTTCCATGAATGTCACTGCTGTCCTCGTATCCACTTCGAACGTAATTTGTTAATTATTGACGTACAGGGTCTTGAACAATTTTTCTCGCTCGTTTCCTCCTTCAACATCTAGTATTTCAATGCATGTATAGTGTGAAGATTCAAAATCAACAACCATTGAAAAAAGCCAAAGCTGTTAAAAATTCAGTAGTTAAGGCTACGATAACCTTTGATGATTACATTAAGTGCTTGCGTGAAAACTGTAGCATGATTCGAGAGCAAAAAAATACAAGATCACGACATCATCAGCTCTTTACCGAAAAAGAAAAAAAACTGCGTTGAGTGCGCATGACGATAAACGTCATCTTCAGCCTGGACATACAGATACCTTACCATGGGGTCACTACAGCATAGTGGAGGGGGAATCAGCAAACCTAAGTGAAGAAGGGGAGAAAGCAGCCAATCTGGTAGAAGAGGCTGGAGAGAGGGTAGCTTTGGTAGGGACGCCGAAAATAGAGGGGTAGCCGCAGTGGAAGGGTTAGCCCTATATCAGGAAGTGCTACAGCTGGCAGAGCTCATTATATTCTCTACCAGTAGTTCAAGTAGGACCGGACTTAAAAGACAGCAGAAGCCATCAAGTGACCTAATATCACCATCAGTGTTTGATTCTGCAAACGATATTAATACACCGCCTAAGAAACCTCGTTATATTACTAGTAAGAATAATTTTTTTTTTTTTCACATTTACGTTTATCATAGTAATCATTACATGCACTAATATTGCAGATGGATCTCTCACAGCTGAATAAAATCGCCAACAGCAACGGATACCTTCACACTAAACGACTTAATGAGATGGAATTAAATAAAGACTACATGGTGACCAAACTTAGAAAGGTCACTACGAGATTCGGAAAAAAAATAGTTGCTGAGTTACATGATGAGTTTCAAGTCTTTTTGCCGCATAAAATAGGTGTAGCTATGCATGAGAATGAAAATTTGTATAACGAAATGTT
>JAPYYV010010410.1:0-16149 GCA_030522625.1 Copidosoma aretas
CACACATACAAACCGACTCGTCCGGCGAAATCTTAAAAGGGAGCCGTACGCGCTGATTGGCGCTCTTACGCTACGAGAAAAAGTGACTCTGTCACAAGCGTCGTCACTAGTTCTTTTATGTATTTGTCCGACGTTTAGGTGTCAGTTCGCGGTTAAAAACTGGACGGTGTTCTTGCTCTTTGGCCGAATATAAAATCGTGTGGCGAGTATCTCGTACTCTCATGCTTCGTCGTGTTGTATGAGTGCATACACATAGGTAGATTTTATCCCAATGATCATTTTGCTCTACGTACGCTTTTATATATTCCGTAAGTGTATGATGCATTCTTTCGATGGAACCGTTCGTTTAGGAGGGGGGGGAGGGGATATGCCGTGCTGCTTATTTTATCAATTTTAAATAGTTTCGTTAGCTCTTCCAGGCTTTTAGTCTTAAGGTGTGTGCCCCGATTTGACAGTAGGAGCTCCGGTGGCCCAAAATATGCTACAAATTTCTCCGTTATGGCTTTCACGATTTCTTCAGCTGTCGCTCTCATCCTGGGTGCAAGGACGATGAATTTCGTGGGCCAATCTTGCATAGATAGAATATGTGTGTACAGATTTGCTGAGGTTTTGTCAATTGGTCCGTAAAAGTCGATATAAATTTTTTCAAAGGCCTGCTTGACGTATCTTAAATAAGCATGGCTTGCCTTGTTTTGACTCGAACAAGTTTTTTAGACTGACAAGATGAACATCTTAAAACAACTTGTCTTACGTCTAGGCACATTGCCTTGTCAAGAGTTTGGAGAATGGCTGAGCAATTTTTGCATAACCTTAGATAAATTTCCTGTAATACAAGACGAATCCAAGGGATTGTTTTACTTTTTTTGCATTTTTAGATTTTGGGTATTTTTTTGCGGCCTTATTTTTCTTCAGGTCCGTTTTTATTATTCCCTCACTGACAATGTGTCCCAGAACTTTTGCCTTACCTTATAAAAATTAGCCTTTTTTTGGCTCAATTGTCAAATTAGCCTCGCCCAGTCGTTTTAGGAGCCTTATAAAGCATTTTCCGTGGTCTTCGAGATTCGGGGCGAATACCATAATATCGTTTAAGTAAACCTGAATTTCGTACCCTTGCAATCCTGCCAAGGCGAGAGTCATTGCTCTTAAAAATGTATTCGGGGAGTCCATGTACCCCATTGGCATTTTTTTATGTACGTAGTGTCCATCTGGCCCGGAGAAAGCTGTTTTGTGTGCGTCGACTTCATGAATTTTCATTTAGAAAAATCCTTGCTTTATTTATAGCATTTGGCCGTCACAGGCTTATCCGTTGTAGTCATAATACGATGTTTTGATATATAAGTGGCTTTTAACGGCTCTCCGTCCAGATCAAATATAAACGGATCATATTTGATAAGTTTTCGAACACGTAACGTCTCCTTCGACGCTATACAAGTAATGCCTCTCGCATTACTGTACATTCTAATAGTTTGACTTCAGGTACCGGTATACTAACTGCTTTATTAAGCGTGTTGACGCACTCCGCATAAATTTTTTCTTCGTTATTAGTGGCCGGAAAATTTGCAAACAATCATTCTTCTTCTATTCTCTGTAAAGGAAACCAACCAACATTAACATTTTTACTCCTTTTCTTTACACGAGCATATATCACTTTCCTCGTTCTGGCAAGAATCTTGAGCCTTTCTGGCTCTAATCTCATTTTCGTGCCTCTTAATTGCAAAATATTTTGTTTGGCACATATGCGTCCTCTATATGCTTTCAACAAGTTCTACTCTATAGTACCTTCTATATATATCGAGAAGTCACGTGGGACTACATGCAATGTGCATACAAGGCCGTTAAGCGGTATATCTACTATACCTAGTGTCCTACGCTCGTCGTGCGTAACTCCAACAATTTTAACTTGGGTCCTTTTATCGATAAAAGTGTTCGGATGGATACGGTCCTTCCTTTATATTTGAAATTTCTGTGCCTGTATCGGCGTAACTTGATCCTCTCGTGAATACTGAGGGGGGAGTGATTCCTGCTTGACGTATATTTATAGTTTTGCGAGAGAGTTTTCTACTGTCGTTTTGCACTTCTTCCAATCTAAGGCTGTTTCAAGGTGTATTGTTATATCCTATTGTATCTGCACGTGTGGGTAAATGTTTTTTCTGCTTGTCCGCTTGGCGCGATTCACTCGCTGACTTGTCCTCGGGCTGCGTCGGGTCTGTATCTGTTTTGTATATTTCTCTGTTGCCCTTCTTTCCCGTCAAGCCGCGATTTCCCTGTGCTAACTGCGTTTGATTCTTTGTTTACTAGGCCATGCCCGGTGCTTGAAGAGCGCGCCAAGCATCTTTGCAGTTTAAATTCTCCGAGTGGGGCTTGTCTGCTCTCATTTCCTGCGAGTAATTTCTACGTTCTCTGTTTTGATTTTCGCGACGCTGATTATACCCGCCATAATTATTACCCCAGTTTGTATTATTGTCTCTTCTGATTTGATGGTTGAAGTTTTCGTTAGCCACGCTTAGTCTGCTATTATAATTACTCCCGTATTCGTTTTATGACCGCTGATTCACATAACAATTGTTATTATCGCCATTATTTTTATAATAATTGTTATTAGGGTATCAATTGCCACTACGCTCGTATCCTATTAGTTGCTGGTGGTTGCTATAGCTATTTTTATTATAAGTATTATAATTCCTATAATTGGGATTCAGGTTGTTTTGTCGTCTGTCGTAATATTAGTTATTTTAATTCCTATAAGTGAAATTCGGGTTGTTTTTCTATGCGTCGTAATGTAGCTTATCATAATACGGCCTACTTTTGTTCTTCTCCGAGGCAAATCATTCGTACGGTTCTTCGGGTGGTTTATCGGGATTTCTTATTCTTCCATTTATTGCATCATTTCACAATTTTTCGCACCCATTAGTAGGATGCAGGCAATATTCCTGGCAAGTCAAACACCATCTCGGACACGTTATTCCATCCCCCTCCTCCGTATCGTCTCTACTAACGGGCGCCTCGCTCATTATCATACTTATCCTCAGGTTTACCCTCTCCCGGAAGTAGTGTTCTTGCGTAGCGTATGTGTTAAATTTCCCTTTGCCCGTCTAGCGTAGGCTCATCTCGTTGTCCACACTTTTCGCTGCCTCAATCGCTTCCTCTAACGTTGACGGTTTAAGTCCTGCTACATTCCAACTATGTGGTGCTTTTAGACCGTATACAAGCCGATTCGCAGCCTCTCTATCTGCGCTACTTTTTAATGCGGTTTTCTGTATACCCGACAGGTGTGCACTCGAGTCATGGGTCATCATTATACGGTTATGTAGTCGTTAAGCGGGACTGCAGTATTGTATAACCTACTTACTATTTTGTTGGGTTAGCATTTTTAATTCAGCTTACAGTGTGTCAGCACCCCCAATACTTCTGAATTGTTGCGATAGTGCTAGCAAAAAGTCATCTGTACTGTTAAACAGCGACAACCGAGCGCAAAATTAATCTGCCGATATGCCTCTTAATTTGCCTCCTAGTGTTACAATAAAACATTTCTCATACTGCCGCGGGATTCTTATTTTTGCCATTCGCACCATTTGTTCGAAAAGTGAAAAGTTTATCGCGTCCCCGTTAAATATAGGGATGCCGCTCGTCGCGCTGTTAACCTGGGCCAATGCATTATAATGAGTGTTAAAGGGCTGTGTGTTATCCGCTTGCTGTTGGCTTACAACGGGGTTTATAAAGTTGGTGTTTAGCTAAGTCAGAATCTGACGGTTTTGTGAATGTTGTTCGAGATTATATGTATCCGTCTTTGCAATATTCAGCCATATCGTTGTTTGTGCTCCAAAACCATATTGATTGTTGAACCCATATCTACCCCGTTGTGGCTCTAAAATTCCCCCCGGGTGCTCTGAGGTGAATCGCTGCATACTCTGTGTCGTTTGTTGTGTATTTTTTTGTGACGGCTTATTCCCGTACGTATTTTCGTTTTGTATGTTTTCCATTGCCCCGTTTCCTGTCATGTGTTCCACATATCTCGATGCTGACCCATTTGTTAATTTTTTCCCTGACTATTCCCGGTTTCATCCTTTTCAACAATTTAATCATGATAATACGTTGATTTTTATTCATTTTTTCCCAATCTGCTTGGCTCTCTGGACTATGTTCTGACATCACGGTCAGCATTTCTGATTCCGATTCATTTTAAGTATCTGACATAATTGCCTTCCCCCTCCCCCCCTCTGTCACCCAGTATGTCGTTATGTGGCTTTTCGTGACTTAACGTTGTGAGCATAATAAAAATTTCGTCGGGTTCTAATCACCTATGCCGTCACTATGACACGAGATCAACCTGTTGCGCGCTATAACTTCCTATAATGCATCCTAGTAGCTCTTTTCACCCTACCTTTCTCACGAGTTTAAGCTGCTTGCGTCACATTATCCTAATTAATTGTCGATATAACCACCTTTTTATTCAACAAGTGACTAATTACTTTGGTAACACGTCTTTAAACAACCAAAAAAAAGTCCTGACGCAATACGAAACGACGAATATTTTTATAATCATATCAACCTGAACATGCTCTCCTTCTTATAACCCCGGGACGGTACAAATGCTTTCGATAATTTCACTTCACTTACCTTGTATTTCCTGCCAAGATTATGATGACCAAGATGCTTTTATACATCATGGCCTTGTACGGTCTCCGACGATAGTCCCCTGGGTGTCCATCCTCCTGATGATGCCGATCCCCTGGCAGCGTCTCTATCCGCGGTCGCTTTACTGCGATGATAACTCTCTCTCTCTGCTGTAGTCCTTCTTTTTCGTGGCACGAGACTATGTGTGTTTCCCAAAAATCGCGTAAAAAAATTATCGAACGACCGCGCGTAAAAACAGATAAATCCTATTATTTTATCTCATTTGATTCGCGATAGCCATCCCACCGCTGTGACCAAGCTCTTACATGAGATATGATGGCATGGGGTGCTATCGGAATAAAATATACGTGGACTTAAATATGCTTCGTTTATTAGTTAATGAACCGAGAGCAGAGACGCACTGCAAGAGTACCGATCGCTTTGTTGATCCACCGTAGACTCCCTTGTTCTTTCCTAGCTATCTCTCTCCTCTCTCCCTCTGCCACTCTCTGGTGGGCTCACTCTTAAAAATAAGGACGTAGCTTACTCACCTAGATACTCACATAGCCTATCACAAACAAGTTCTATATACTTATCGACATTCCCGTGTTCTTAAGATATTTTTTAATTTTTTACTAATTATTCCACTTTTCTAGAGAAATGGTTCACATTTTGACCAAATAATAACGTTTTTGCTCATCAGTAATTGATTTAAGGTATTTATATCAAAAACTTAGTTTTAAAGGTAAATATGATTTGCTTAGCAATCTGGCAACACCGCGAAATCAAATGAACTCTTTAAGAACACTTTACGAACCCTTTTGTTATAATCCTTTAATTTGCAATATTGTATATGTAATGAAAAATAGAATAAAATAAATATAAATGATCGTTAATTATTATTCTTTAACAAATAATGAAAATAATTACACTGAATTTTTAGGCAAAATAAAGTAAATTGAATATAATTTATCCATATATAAGATTAGGTTAACAATAGTAACCATATCCACTGTAGCTTAGTAGTAACGTAAATGCTTTTCACGCAGAGGCTTTTGGTTTAAGTCTCTTTTCCAATAGTTTAAAAAAAAATTTTGAATTTGTATATAATTTAATTATTATTTAATGAATTCTTTAAGAACTCATTTATCAAGACATAACCTGATGCGATTATGAATACCTTATTAATTCTTATTTCACTCAAACTTAAATGTTCTAATAATTTCATCAAATTAACCTGAGTACTATATGAATTCATTTGGAATCGTTTTTGCCGTCTGGGAGTAGTAGGAGTAGAAGTAGTAATAATAGTAGTAGTAATGATAGTAGTAGTCGTAGTTGTTGTAGTAGTTGCAGTAATAGTAGGAATAGTAGTGGTAGTATTAATTTCAGTAGTAGTACAAGTAGTAGTGGTAGTTCTAGTAGTAGTTATAGTAGTAGTAGCGGCAGTAGTAGTAGTAGTAGTAGTAGTAGATGTCGTAGTAGTAGAAGTGGCAGTAGTAAATGTAGAGGTATTATTAGCAGTAGTAGTAGTAGTACAAGTAGTAATAGTAGTATTAGTTGTAGTCGTAGTAGTAGTCGTAGTTGTAGTAGAATAATTTGTAGTTATAGTATTAGAAGTAGTATTTATAGTAGTAGTAGTAGTAGTAGTAGTAGTAGTAGTAGTAGTAGTAGTGCCGGTAGTAATACAAGTAGTGGTAGTAATGTATGTAGTTGTATCTCCTGAAGTAGTAGAACTCGTAGTAGTAGGAAGTATTTTTTGTAGTGGGAGGGGAAATGCATTAACGCACACCGCTGGGCAACGGTAGTGTTGGACTCAGTGGATTTTTGTTATTAGACCCTTACCACCAACTTACTCTCCCACCCCCCCCATGCCGCGTGGCTTTTGGTGCACCCCAAAACCGCGTGAGCATTACTTTGGGGTGTAGCTACCAGAGAGGACATCGTACCTCACAGCATAGTCGAGAAATCTCGCTCACCAATTGCTGGCATGTAATCACCACTCGCGAGCCCTGAAAAGGGCCTAAGGGTGCTAAGGTAATTACATATTACTAACTATTTACCTGGCCAGCATTTTGTAGGCACCTCGAAAAGGACTTGATGTCCCTGTGACCGAACATCAACACTCAGCTTTCTCCTGGGCCGAAAGTTGTTTTGCGAGCTCTATTGTTGGGCTTGGTGCTTCTGCGTGCTGATAGGCATGAGAGCCCAGCACAGCTTGCATTCACGCTTATTGATCGGCCTCGTCATGCTTCTGCTATCAGCCAGTACTTTAAGAGATCCTGGCTCTAGCTTTTTCCAGTGCTTGCCTGAAGACCGGGGCTTTTCCTTTCAGATTCGTGCTTCCTGCATCCATCCTTGCATGAAAAGCATTCCTCACGATCGCAGTCTTTTTTGCGATGGTCGCAGCTCCTTCACTTGAAACAGAGCTTTGATCTGTCTTCTTTCTTGCATGATGACGATAAGAGCCCCATCCCAAGGCGTCTGAAGCATCTGATGACTTTAATCATCCTTTTTACTCCGCAGCAAACAAAGCCTACCTTTAATCTGACTATTTCTTCGAGCTTTTTGGCCTAGGCTTCTCGGAGAGCTACGAATGCCATCCTTTGTCCCCTTTGGTTGGCCTTGAGAAGACGTGAGTCAATGAGCTGGATACGGGTGTCCAGTACCTTTTTTAACGCCCCCCTGATCTCCTGTACCTCAGCTAAAGCTTCAAGGCCACGGACTTCAACAGTCTCTTGTGACGTCCCCGATACCTTTTGCCCTTATCAGGAAGTATTTTTTTTTCGGTTGTCTTGACGCTTTGCACAGTGGCCCCTATTAATTCAGGGCTGAAGTCTGTTTTCAGCAACTTAAGTTGTAGTAGCGGTAGTAGTAATAGTAGTAGTGGTCGTAGTAGTAGTAGTAGTAGTAGTAGTAGTAGTAGTAGTAGTAGTAGTAGGAAAAAGGGTAGAAGTAGTAGAAGTAGAGGTAGTAGTAGTATAAGTAGTAGTACCAGTAGGATTCGTAATAATAGTAAAAGTATTAGTAGCGACAGTATTAGTAGTAGTAGGATCAGTGATAGTAGCTTACTACTCGCTGATCGCTGACATAAACAAAGATCCAGCTTTATATAGAGGCTCAATGATAGTTTTAGAATGAAACGGTTGGAGTCAAGCTGTATATATTGACCTTGAGGCAATGGAAAATATAATATCCGAAATTTTGTGAACTGTAAGATTCGTGAATCGTAAAGATCTGAACATCATTGACTTCCGCTGGGTGCTTAAGAAAAAGATTAATGCTTAAGACTATGCAAAATACAAGGCATTGCAGGCAATACGGAGATGTAAGGGCAAAAACGAATAAGACTTAATAGAAATCTACGCCCTGGTATTAAGGCTGAGCTTGTTTAGAACAGCTTTGGCTTTGGTTAATAACTTACAGTTGTGTAATTGGTTATTTGATTTCAAGATGACATCCCGAAATGGTAATCTTGATGACGATATATACATGCAGATACCTGAAGGCCTAACGTGCTTTCCTCATGATCGACAAAACGAAGTATGTAATTTAGAATGGGCCTTGTACTGCTTAAATGTCAGTCCAAAAAAATGCGTTGCAAGATTTTCGGATGCTGCGTCGAAAATAGATCCGAGGTCGCCCATTTGGGAACCATGCTTGTTTACCTGGCATGAAGATGATAAGATTTTCGTTTCAATGTTTTATGTAGAGGATATGATAGTTGCATTTAAGAATTCTGCTAACCTAAAGCGTGTAAAAGAAAGTCTGCAAGAGGAATTTTACATTATGGATTTAGGGGAATTCAAGACTTTCCTGGGCATCAAAGTCAGTAGAGAGACGGCAAACTAGGTCTTTGCACTAACTTAGTCAAACTACATTGATAAAATCCTTTCTAAGTGCGGATTTAAGAACTCGAAACCAGTGAGAACCGCTATGGTTACCGGCCCTGTACTAAGTCAGCAATGAAAGCAGAGAGAGCAGTCAGTAAGGCAGGCAGACTTAAAAAGGCCTGTTTTAGCAGAAAATTTCCCTTACAGGAGAATGAGGGAAGTTTGTTGCATGTCGCTCATACGGTGCGTCCAGATATCAGTTATGTGGTATACGTACTGAGTCGATGTATAATTAATTCGACTATGAAAGACTAAAATATGGTCAACAGAGTATTCAGATACTTAAAAGGTAGAAAGTCCCTTGGTTCAGAGTACTTGGAAGAGTAGAGACATTATCAAGCCTTCTGCAACGCAATTCTTAGTGACTGCAAGGGGTCTGTGGCAACCTGGTCAGACTCTTTGGAGATTCTGTGGCTTGGACGACTTATAAACAAATATAACTGTCTTCGTTGTCGTTTCAAGCAGAATCCGTAGCTTCAAGTGAAGCATGCAGAGAATAATTAGCTGTAAGCAACTATCTTCCAATCATCTAAGACAAGACTCTTTCTCCAACTGATCTCTAGTGTGATAATAAAGCAGCCAGGTTAAATTCTAAAATAAGTGGGAGTGAAAAACTAAGGCATATGACAGAAATTCACAAACATTACGTTTAAGAATGTGTAGCTTATAGTCGGGTAATTTCAGATGGCTGAATACTTAAAAACAAATAGCAGATATTGTAACTAAACACTTATCGGTTGAGCTCCACGAAAAATTCTTAAGCTGAATCACAGATAACGTCTGTAACTTCAATAGATAGATACCAATCTTTCTATTTTAGATAAAAAGTAAGATGTCTGCCAGAAATCAGTGACTTCTTGCCTACTCAAATTTGATTCTAAAGCCATGGAAAAAAGTCAAGAGTACCTTCCAGATTAAAAAAACTAAAACTATTTCATTCTGTTGTTTATTTTGTACATACCTTGAAAAGCGAGAAAAAAAAATTCGAAGTATTCGAGAGAAAAACATTTAAAAAAATATTTGGGGCAAAAATAGACGAAGTCAACGGGGAATGAAGGATTTTTCATAACGCAGCGGTCGAGAAATTATATGAGGACTCAACCATAAGCCGGGTAATCCAAGCACGTAAAGTCTTGTAAATCCTTAAAAAAATAGACAACTTAGATGAGAGGTCGTGGTTAGATGTAGCCAAGACAGGAAATAACGGCAGGAAATAATACACTTGGCAAGGAATTTTGTAATTTCTAATGCCACTGTATCATAATAATAATGTAATAATTTGGCTACCTGAAATCGGAAAGGAGTGTCTAAGTATGCAACTATATTGATAGACTATATATATATTTAGACGAAGAGAATAAGCCCTGTTGGAACTTACTTCATTGCTTTTCGACGATGTAACCAGATCGCGCAAAAAGGCCTTTAATTTAAACCCTGATTAAGTCAAAAATGATGAACAGGACTGTACTTGCAGGCGATCGAATATTTTTGTACAAAAAATCTTGTAATCAATAAAATTGTTATTTTTTTAACGCAATTTTTATTTGCTTGTAACTTCCCATACAAGTTTCACTCTAAAATCTACTAACGCTTAAATCAAAGATTTTTTTACGCTTTTTCGACTACCGGTCGAGCAAATACACTTACTTTTCTCTGAGCAGAATAATGGTCGAATACTTATATGTCACAAAATTCGGAATCATCGTAGTGTTATTTCTTTTGTTGTAGATCACATCTGAATTCAAATAAAATATTCATTTATATATTTCTCGATAACCCTTGAAAAGAGTTTTTATTTGAGCTTCAGTTGAGCTAAAAACGTTTGAAAGATCAAGGGTTTTTAAATCATGTTAAAAATGCCGGAAAATCTCATTTGAGGCAAAAAAAGATCAATTCAGCCACCCTTTTACCTGATTTCAAATGCTTCGAACTTTGGCCTTGATTGCCGTTTTCAATCAAATCAGGCTTAAGTTAAAGCTTATCATATGCACTTTCAAATTGTTACTATAAAAGTACTATAGAATTATCCACGATTGAACCATAATAAAAATCGTGTACGGAAATGTTTACCCAATTTTGTGGTGGTTGTTTTATGGCCATTGCTGGAGGGACACTGACGTAATTTTATTTTTACACACACGATATAAAAGAGCACATGACAAGATTTAATTAAAGCCCGAGTTAAGTTAAAAACGGTAATCGAGGACAATATTAAAAGCATTTTCAGTTGGGGGGAAAGAGTGGCTTAAACGTTATTTTTTTGCCTAAAATAAGGTTTTCCGTCATTTGTAACATAAATTAAAAACCCTTGTAGCTTTCCTTCTGTTAAACGTTTTTAGCTCAACCAGAACAATAATGGAAGCTCTTTTCAAGCGCTATTAAGTAATATATAAATGAATTTTATGATTAAATCCAGATGTGATCCATAATAATTTGGGCTTGATAAATTTGTCAAAGTATCAGCTTTGTGCGTGAACTTATTATTTTACGTAAAAATAGCTGTAAAATTAATAAATAATAAAAATTTCTAGAAATGAGATAGTCGGTCACGCAGAAACTTCCCATGATGCACTGAATATTTTCAAACTGATTATAAACACTGAAGCTTAGTTTGATACTCACGAGATGTAACTTTTGTCGATCAATTTGCTACCGATCGTAATAAATTTGGGCTTGACTTAGTTCTCAAAACATTAGCTTTTGGCGTCTTTTCATTGTTTCTTGTTGAAGTGAGCATAAAATTAGTGATTCATGTAAATTAATCAAAGTTAGGTAGTCGGTAAGGTAGAAACGCCGAATGATATACTGAATGCACTTAAGGGGTGCTTATTATGGGAAGAAAATAGCAAAGGCTTAAAGAAGTGTCTCCATATTTTTAGTAAAAAAGAAACTTTTGATATTTTTGTATTCTTTCTTCGAAAAATCTCTTGAATCACCATTAAAAATTTTACGTTATAGTACAGTCAAAAATTAACTTGTTTGTGCTTTGCAGTTGATGGTGCACTCTTGCGTAAGCCAGCAATAAAATCGTTCTTCCAAAAAAAAGTCACGAAAATGATTTTCAACAATCAGTATTTTTGCTAGCACACCACGCATTTGTGTAAGAACCCCTTTAAAAACGTTGTTCACTAAGTTCAAAGCGGAAACATATACCTAGATCGCTAAATGGATCCAACATATGCAACACGTCTTACAATTAGTTTGGTTCGCTATAGTAAAAAAGTACTTTTTTTAAACTCATAAGTTTTAAAATAAAACAATATTTAAGGGCTAATCAATATCTTTTAACGAACAAAACAACATATTTTTACCTCATTTTGTTGGGGGGTGTGGAGGTCTGTGGGCGGTTGAGGGGGGCTGTGGGGGGCAAACATAATGAGGGCGGGGGGCGTGAAAGGCGTGGTGGGTCAGACTTGCTAAAAAAAATCATTTGCAAACAGCATATTTTTATCTTATTTTTACCTTACATTCAAGTAAAGAATATAACGTTTCGGGGGCTATTACTTATGACCCACACAAATTCACTCTATATCATAGGAAGTTCTTATACATGTATACATGTATACAGAAGTCAGCATTAAGAGCTCACAGTCAAGCGCGCAGTTCAGTTCTACACTAGCTATCGTACCGTGCACACGTATTTGCTTCCGTGTGCCTCTTCTTTTTAAATGATAGTCAGTAAAAGTAAAAGTCAGCCAAGTCGGTCAAAGCCTTTCTCTAAAATAAAGTTCCTTTTAAATCCATTCAAAACAATAAAATGTCTTTATTAACTTCAAGTCACTTAACGTCTATAATACTTATTATTAGTTGCCATACAGTCTTAGTTTAAGTTTATGAGTTGATTTCTATTTTTGAACCAACGGTCACCTTATGAACAGATATTGCTTACGATCAGAATTTTTTGATAATAATAAAAATACTTGATTACAATTGAACAGATGTAGAATTATCCATGAATTAAAAACTTAATTTTTACATGAAATTTAACCAAGACTACATGTAAACTGAGAACTTAGGTATTTTACAATGAAAATAACTAAAAACTAAGGAAAATATTTTCTATTTGTGTGTATTAGTTTTTAAGATCTGCAGCCTACGATCAAAGGTTCTTTTTCATGTAGTCTTATTTAATTGTGTATGTGCAAGCATTCATTTCCTATCCATCAGTCACGCTTATAACTAATATCACTACCCCAAAAGTTTAGAAGCATTTTATAAATAAATTACTAAGACCATAGTGTGCACTAAGAAAATTAGTACGACAAGAGAATTATAATTGTCCTCTATGATTTGAGAATAAGTAAACATTTTATCAACGTTCACTTAAGGACCAGGTAAATAAAGTAGAGACAAGATCTACTTAGATGTGCGACATTTTTCTAGCCACAGGTTTCTGAGCCTCATCAGTCTAATTTTATTCACTGAATAACACACAAAAACCATACATTGTGAATTTATTTGAAAAAATTATAAATAAAGATAGATAAAACTTTTAACGGTAACAGTAAAATATTAATTACAAAGAAAATGACGCTTTAACATTTTAGAGTGGAACGGCCACTCATGTCGATTATACACGTATAAACGGTGATGGTCAAACTGTTTCTGATTGTAACATATACATATGAGCCATAGACATAGGTACTATACGGTCATACAACGGTTGCTGTGATATTTTGAAGTTTGCCACAAAGGCCAGTAGACTTTGCTATGCGAATCAGCGTCTTTATATCTATTAACAGTATACTTAGTTAAATTAATACAACAGTTTTTGATTGTAGCGTATACATATCTGCCTTATACATAGGTAGCGGACGGTGATTTAACGTTTGTTATGGTATTTTAAAATTCGCTACAAAGGTAAATAAACTTTGTGAAGCGAATTGACGTTTTTTTTTATTAAGAGTATTCTTGGTTAAATAGATATAAATCCTTTTAGATATAATTTTTTTTCTAAAAATCGGCTCTTTATTACAAACCACTGAGTTCTTTTTTTGCATCTTCATGTGTTCATTGATACGATGTATGAAAGCAGTCTTTGTCTCTTTAATATACTCAAACGGATAGTCACTGCAAAATAACTTGCATTCGGCCTCGGTACTATCAAGTGTATCGGTTTTGTCTTTACCTAACTGTATAATTTTATTAAAAGGGTTTTTTAATCCATGGCAGAACAGATATATCATGAGGTTTTAAACTATTTTTTCATTTAAAAAAATTATTGTTAACAAACGAGATTGATACAAAAAGATAAGAGGACGTATCTACACGATTATGTATTCTGTTTGAACTCGATTTTAAATATAAATATAAAACTCTATATTTATTATGTTAAATAATAAAGGTGATCGGATAGTCGTTACCAAGCAGAGACTGTCTTATATTCTGGATATTATTGCTGTGGAAAGATCGATGTAATAATGATATAGTGCGGTCTACTAAATTATAAGCTATTTCCTTTGTAAGTGATAGTAGGTGGTTAGAATGAAAATTAATTGTACGAGTTGCAGACGTCTCCTTTATATACCAGTTAGTGATAATCTGAGAATTTTTTATAATTAGAGTTATATCTAAAAAATTAATGATGATAATGTTCTGAAGTTCATGCGTGAATTTAAGTTTTTCATGATAATTGTTAAAAACGTTTATAATCGTGCTGATGTACTTTTTACGAATGCAAATTATAGTGACGTCTACAGTTCGGAAACAAAAAAAAAATGCGCACGTATAGCTATTGTTTATTTCAGATAGGCAGCTATTTTTATAATCCGTCACAACAAGGTCCGCAAATAACGGGGAAATTGGTGAGCCCATGGGTGGCCAGCTGTTTTCCAATAGAAAATACCATTAACAGTAAAATGTGCATTTTCAAAGAATTATTTTGTGCAGTCTGTAAGAGTATCTAGTGGAATTCTACATATATTATTGATGTAAAAGTACCTCCTATCTAAACTTTCAAGAACTAGATTGCACGGAGTATTTGTATACAAAGATGTGATATCGAGGGACATTAAGGTACATTCACAGTAGCACAGGTACTAGGCAATCTTCACTTATTCTAGAAATTACTAGAGTAAAGCCAAAGAATGCTTGAATAAATGTTCTAGCAGTTGTATTAGACGATGCAGGTACAGTAAAACACATACGGGCTCATGAGATTCAGTTATAAAAGTTCTAGCAGCTGTAATAGGAGATGCTGGTCTAGTAAAACATAGCCACGACTATAAATTTAAGTTAATCAATTGTACTTCTTTTACTCTGCTGCTAAAAAAACAGTTTGAATAAACTCCTAGGACAGTTGCGAGTCTGATTAGTAAGAAAACCTAACGATGTCAACGTGCCCTTGCGTGCTCTCGCATAGTCATACATGTACCTACCAATGTAGCGCAGACTATGTAGCAAAGCCCTGTAATCACTGTAAAATTGTGTATACATGCAGACACTTTAGACCCTTGTATACATACAAATCTTTGCGCACATACCTGTGTATCCGCAAATACCTAAAAACCCGTATAAATGCGCGTATGATACGTGCAAACCTTTACATATATGCGTATACATGCGGACACTGTGGATCCTGGCATATACGTGTGTGTATACGCGCGGAATCTTTCATATATGGGACGTTCTTTTACAAACCGAACACCTTTCTGACCGACACATTTTTGATTTTGCTGAAACTTTTTTTACGGGTTCTATATTGAAAAAAAAGCCTTTCTGACCGACGCATTTTTGATTTTGTGGAACTTTTTTTTACGGGTCCTATATTGAAAAAAAAGAGACACTTTTATTATTTTTTTTTTTTCACAATATTTTGGACGCTAGAAAAGACTGAAATCCCGCGATTTCGGTGATTTTGGGCTGTAGGAAGGATTTTCAAATATTCATAACTCCGGTACTATTGAAGCTACAGAGGGTATTTTTTCATTTTAGAGGTAAAATGATAAGCTTTGAGAAAAAAATACATTTAAGAAAAATTATTAACAATATAAGATTGCTATTAACAATTAACAGATTTAAATTAATTTTTAACTATTGCCCCCCTCTCGTAGCGAGTTTTTAGTAATACCATCGTATTATACGTCAAATTTCCTATTAAAAACTACTTTTTTTTCGATAAAGAATTAATTATTACTATTTGAAAAAAATTAATTTATGTAGCGCGGCACGTCTTATGGGCGCGCGGATTCTATCGTACGTCATATTTCCTTGCATCATTTCGTTTTTCTCCATAATACATGAGGTTTTTTATATTAATTAGTTAGAAATTAATATTAATAAATAGTTATATTTAATAATAATAGCAATAAATAATATTTCGTTTTCATTTGGTTGTTTGTTATGTTATTAATAGATAAAGCTTAACTACTAACTTTCACATTAGTCATAGCGAACTTTCACGTATGTTGCCCATTCAAATACAATTATTGCCAATGATAAATATCATTCTGAACCAATTATAGTCACGTACATTTAAACAGTTAGCCGAATAGAGCCTAGTATCTGCCTAAGCATTCTTTACTGCGCCCGCGAGTGTTCATTACAAATTCATCCGCTCGTAAGTTTAGCCCTGTGTATCTAAGCTTATAGTGAGCCTATTGGTAAAGCGCTGACGAGAATCATAACGATGCCTAAAAAAGTC